>JAAEAF010003623.1:0-86988 GCA_011037195.1 Triatoma infestans | reverse complement strand
TATCGGTAATTGATTTCAATTTACTTAAATTTTGGGAAAGCCTTGAGATTATTAATGATGATAACTAGATAACAGTGTCGTACAACGATATTACAATTCGTCAAAATGCCTTTATGGCTTAAAACTTTTTATATCCTTCATGTAATATATACTGCAATGGCACTTTAGTAAACGCTAAAAGATGCAGCTTCCAGTTTTGGATTTGAGTCATGAATAAGATTTTAAATGAGAAACAGTACAGTCCAAAAGAACGGTAAACATCACAATCGATACATTTTCTAAGACAACGATTGGCGATTGGAATGACGTACTTGAATGCAAAGAGAATGGTCGCTAATGTTGTCCATACTGTCAAAAAAAAAAAAAAAGAAGAAAAGTAGGTTGCCAAATAATTCCTGTAATGAACACACACACAGACATATGCCTGTTCGTTTTACTAAACCAAAGCGCCTCCTGGTCACCCCGCTCCCCTTGGCACCCTTCAAGAACTTTAATTAGTAAGTTAAACATTAAGCTCTGGGGATAATTAAGGAACTTTAGGGTTGTGTTGAAAGACTGTTCCACTGCCAAATACTATTTCCCAATTCACTAACACTTTCACCACTGACTTACATTTCTCACTGTTACACTCACTAATGTTCCTTAACGAAAATCTTTGTTCTCCTGCCTAGTTCCTGCTCAAAGGATTTAAAGAAGAACCCCTTTTCCCATTTCTTATTTTATTAATATTATTATAAATTTTTTCTTTGTAAGGTTGTTCGATGAAAGCGGCTTATTTAAAATAAACTTGCATTGTTATTTCTCTTTCAGATGTAATTTGCCGATAATAATCGAAGATTCGGATTTCTAATGAATCACAACAGAATAAAGATTACTCAGACGATTTCGTTGGAACATTCATGGATGTTTTTACTTTCTGTTACTATTAAAAGAGGAATTATTATGATTGGATACAATTTTTCGAAATTGAGTTTTCACTTAAGTACAAGCTTTGAAGTTCTCTGAATTAATTTTTCGTATGTGTACGGGCGTGTGTGTGTGTGTGTGCGTTAACAGAATATCTCAAAAACGAAAGATCGCAGGAAGTTTATACTTAGTATTCTATTTAGGTACCACCATCGCAATGATTCGAAGGTTTCGGAAAAAATCCATCTGCCGGAAGTGGGTCTTTAATGAATTTTTTTTTTCAGTTATTCGCGTAAACGGCTTTAATGATTTTCTTTAAACTTACACTATCTAGACGCTTAAATAGCTATCCTTTTGCATTGAAACATGTTTATGGGAAAATTGATTTTTGTGGGGCTGTAGGAGGGAAACTATAGCGTTAAGCTCCTCTAAAAGTACCACTTCAATATAATGTATAGTTTTGCCATCTACATAATAATGATAATAATAATCACTAGAGGCGTTGTTACAATTCCAAATTTGAAGAAAATCGGTTTACTAGAAATGAAACTTTGCAGAATAGGTTTTTTGTTTCTAATTGTCTCAAAAACGCTACAACGATTTTCTTTAAAGATGAAATGCTCACTGCACGGATAAAAACTCGTATCACTTTTATCTGAAACATTTTTCTGAAAAAATAATTTTGGAAGTCTTATCAGTTAAGTGTATAGGCTTTGTTGATTTTGACCGACGGCACTCCTCCCACCACAGAAAGGATTATACAGGTATAACCCGTACCAAATCTTTTCATGGCCAGCCCAACTAAATATTGTAAACGTTAGATTAAAAAAGAAAAGAAAAAGAAATTGTTAATTAAATTGTAGATATTAATTGGGGTAAGAGAAAGTCAGGTGAATGTTTCACACCAGGTTTTTTATGAATGTAAAAGATTTAATGTAAAAAGACGAAATTGCGTCATTTGTTTGAAACTATTCAAACATCCATCCTCAGCCTCTGACGATTTACCAGGTATTTCTTTAAGAATTTTTGCGTTACTGGGCAGGCATGACAGCTCAATAATACTAACAACACTAACTCCAAATTTTCAGAGGAAAATTATGTGTAAAACTATTTGCATTGAGCACATCACCAGGCAAAAAACAGTTCCCGAAAACGTCAAAACATTGAATTCTCCAACTATTGAAAAGAAAAATTTTTTTTATTAAAGACATTAGTTTTGGTTTTTCTGGGGTGTAAGACTCATATCATCATCTTCATTAATAGCATTTCCCAAAAAATATAAACTAGGATTAAATAAAATTAGTAAGATCTTTTTCGATGAATTTCATAAGATTCTTAAAGAAATATCTGATCCATTTCGTGCACTCTGGGAACTTTTGTAAGGAAATTAGGTACATAAACGATTAGTAATTTTATTTATATTAACTAAGATTAACTAAAATCCTTGGAAAAATTATCAAAATGGTTTCATTTGAATATTTAATAAGATTTTGACCGGTTTAAGAGCGTAGTTTATATAAACTGGGCGTGATCAACATGATAATTCCAAATTTCTGATTGGATTAGCATCCATCCACAATTCATACCATCAACTCTACACTGTGACTGGTTAATTATTTATATTAAAAATGTAGTTTAGAATTTTTTTTACTAATTTTCCCTCCGTAGATATTTTCTAAATTCTCTGTGAACTAAAACTTATATATATAAAAAAAAATGCAAAAAATTAAGTTATATCTGATATAATATTTAATATTTTAAATCATTAATGTGAGATATGAAGAAAAAACTCAGACATTTTTAGGAAAACAAGGCAAATAATAATTATGCAGAAATGCTATGCAATGTAAATCCGCCATTTTGTATTACACCAGCTAGAAAACAAGTTCCGGAAAACGTCAACACTTTCAATTTTCTAACTTTTGAAAAGCAAACATTTTATAATTAACAAAACTTTTTCTGGATTTTCTGGATACAAGACTCATATTATCATCTTTTCTTACAGAATTGCCCAAAAAATATAATTTTTTTTTTAATTTGAATGTTTCATTTCATTTTGGAAACATGGTGATCAACATGGTTACATTAAAATGCACAAAATCAAGTTATTTCTGACATAATTCATATTTACTATTATAAATCTTTAATGTGACATATAAAGATAAAACTCAAAAATTTCTCGCATTTTCAGAAAAGAAGGCAAATAATAATTATGCAGAAATGCGATGTAATGTAAGTCCGCCATGTTGTATTTGGCCGAGTGCAGTAATAGGACAAAATAAAATTGATGTTAAACAGCCACAAAATTTCTCCTACAGCATGATTCATCCTTGCAGTTGAAAATCTTTTCTTAGATCTGGGGTTTTTAGATAGTGTCAGTTATTAATTTTATGTAGGAGACTTTGCATTGGACAAGTTGCTTGTTGGTCTTTGTTAAGCCATTGTCTTCGCTGCTTCATATTCACGTATAGATACCACTTTTCGAATTCAATAGTGAAAGACGTAGGCGATGTAATGATAGAAGTAGGCGATACTGATTTACGTCAAGACGATAGCGGTCAAGCACACATGCAGCCTCCGCCATCCGACCGCGAATCGAGCCACACCCTTTCTAAGGTTCATTTCTTTGTAGGATTTCAAGGTGTCACGACCGTGATGAGGTTCTTTGCAATATGGGTGAAACTTCGCTTTCTAGCAAACCACGGACGCGGTTTTAATCCCGAAACGCAAATGTTTCCGCGGAAACCTAAAAGATAACAAAATATCCAAGTTTTAATTAACTTTATTTCTATAGAGAAATGTATATTAGGCCTAATAAGAGGACATTTAGTGTCAATTTTGTGCTCTAAAATTACATTCAATATTTCAGAATTAGTTTTTCAAAAATGGTTTTGCTTGGAGATATCTGCAAGTGTTTGGCCTGACGCGAAATCATTCAACCCATATGTGCAGGTAGCTTCATAGATTATCCGTAAATGGTTAAAGAACTGTATAATCACCAGAAACTGTGGCGAAATGTACCTTGATTGAGAAGTGTGCTATTAAAAGTTGTGACAAATGGAATGGTTGATATTATTTACAATATTTTTCAATAATAAGCCCAAATAAAGTTGCGTCTTATAATAACATCTTCACTAATCACTTCTCTCATAGAGCTTGTGGTTCCTATTAGGGTCAATTTAAGGCTGGCATGAAAATGCCTGAACTTACAGTCAAAGGTGGGAAACCTTAATCAGTCGCTTTATTTTTTATTTTTATTGGATATCCCGACATTTGCGGCTCAAATCGTCCAGCCCGTGCTCTTCGAGGGCCTTCTTTGGATCAGAGCCATTTTCTTTCCTTTTTTTTTTGAGGTTTTAAAATTAGAGAAGAGGTGTAGAACAAATTTTAAAGCTAGTAGTTAGAACTTTCCCATCTTTGAGGCGGATGGTACATTTTTATTAATTGTGTTCCCTTTTATATTTAGAGGCATATGTATGGGCTACTCCAGTCTCAAAACGCAATTCCTGGCTTTGCTAGTTTTGCAAAAACTATTCTACTGGTTCAGTGTGAAGGACTAGATTGTCTGGGGTTCCAGCTTCCAGATAAAGATGCCTCGGACAAGAGTTGTTCTCTAGACTCACTCACTAGTCTGCATAAAAAGTTGAGAACTGGAGATCGGAATTCTACATAAGTGTGTCACAATAAAACCGAGTTGGTAACTTTCTGACCTATCCTATCTAATTATCCAAACTATCTTTCAGCCATTTTTGTACCATTAAAGTCGTAAAGTTCGATTTTTGTGTTTCCAAGTCCCTACCATAGAATTCTATGCTTTATCCTTATTGTATAATTTTATTATTTTATATATATATATATCCTTCTACTGACAATATTAATATAATAATATTAGTACCGAAATATAATTGGACCAACATCAATACATAGGAAAGTACATTAACTTAGTATCTTCTGATTTAATCGACCCTAAAAGATAATAGAACTATTTCCGGTCTTTGGACAGTGTCCAGCCAAGGGGGGAACTCTGTTCTTACAAATAGATTTTCGCCCATCCCCTCCATTAAAATAGAATCTCAGTAATAACAATAACTATAGAATATAATTTCATTGTCGTTAATTTATTTAATAACGAACATTTTTAAGCCCCAATTTTTTTGAAACTGTTTAGAAATAGAGAAATAGAAATATTTTGTGTGAACCATTCACACGACTTTCTTCTTAATTCGATTGTAAATAGATAATTGACTAATTTTCTATAAAACTGCAACGTTTTAATATCGTTGGGTTCCAATAATATTTGAATAAAGGTGGGTTGAATAGTTGGGGCCATTTTTATTTTTTACATTTTTATATTATTTCTATTTAATTTTTTTATATATTATTTCTTATTAGGTTTTTATGTTTTTATTTTTTATACTTCATTTCAATTTGCGCTCTTATACCCTTTAGATAATGGAGCTTCAAGTCGACGAAACGATTAATCGGATACCTTCTTCTCTTCGAGTTTTATCTTGGCTCAAGTCGCCGCCCAGGCGTATAGAAACATAAACGACAACTGCGGGAAAAGGTTTTATTGCCAAGAGAACAGCTAGAAAGTGGTAACCCCACTTTAGAGAGGAGAATTTTGATTTGAAAGTGGCTCCCTCCTTCTGGTCGCCCAGTTGAATTCGATGAACAAAGACATGTAGCTTTTCTCCAAGAACACAATCACCAGACGAGATTAGCAGAACAAATGAACTGTGACCAAAGGACAGTCCTCAACCACTTGTATGCAATGAGAAAAGTGCAAAAACTGGACACGCGGATCCGCGGATCAAATACAAAACAGAAATGATCAGTATCGCCTACTTCTTTCATTACTTGTTACTGAACTAGAAAACTGGTACCTATACGTAAATTGAAGCAGCGAAGACAATGGCTTGAAAAAGACCCATTGTCAATGCTAAGTCTCCAACATAAAATTAAGACCTGTGCAGTGAATGCCTAAAACATCCAGATCTAAGAAAAGTTTTTTAATTGAAAAGTATGAATTGCGGCAGGAGAAATTTCTGTGGTGTTTAATGTAATTTTATTTTGTCCTATTAGTACATTCGGCCACATATAAAACGGCGGAATTACATTGCATCGCATTTCTGAATAATTATTTTTTGCCTTCTTGTCCAACAATGTAAGAAATGTTGGAGTTCCCGGAGGGGAATTTTGGAGGAGAAAAAAGTGATAGATATTTATGTGTCTAAGTAGTATAGATTGCTGGAGCCGTTTTCGACAAATCTACAAAATCGCGAAACGCTGGAAAAAAAATCAGTAGAGTCGCACTTGCGGTTGATGGACTTTGCCGGAAATCTGCCTGTCAGATACGAGGTTAATATCTAAATGGAATACCAAGATATTGACTTTCCTGCAATTATTCGTTTTTGAGATTTGGTTGCACAAAACACATAAATACTATATTATATATATGCATAGAGAGAGAGAAAGAGTGAGAGAGAGAGAGAGAAGACCATTTGGTAGAAACATTTTTTTCTACATTTTTTTCACCGTACCTCAAATGTATTCTCAAACGTATGTGAAAATTCAATTTAACACGTTTAAACAAACCTCAACTATTCCAGAGTGCAGTTTGGATACAATAACTGCAAGCTGGTTGGTTGGGGGATGGAAATTATCCCGTACTAGGTAATAGTTCTAATAAGTAATAATTGTTTACGATATAAGTTTGTAACAATGAATGAATGATCAGACATAAAATGCAAATGAATGAAGCAAACACATAGCGAAATGCACTTCTTCACTATGCTTCTCGTCATATCTAATTAACGTTCGCTTATTATTGTTGGTTTTTCCACCGCGTAGTGCGCTAGCGACACCCCTATCTTTGCCAAGTTATCTAATTTGCAAAGCTTTATTAAACTTCAAGTAATATAATGCTTACCCCCACGCTTGTTGTGGGGATCTCTAGAGGTAAGTCATCCCCTCCATCTCTGTCCCAAAACACTAGCGATTATAATCTTAATGTTTAAACTAAAATAATCTGTATAAGGCACATGATACCCCGAGCTAGCAAGCTTCAGTTAGAGTGGGGATAAATGGAATTCAATAAAGAGAGTCTCTTCCCCCACTACCTACCAAATAGTTCATCCACTGAAATTAATTTAATTTTAATCCATCTGGCGGCAAGCTCCAATTTTCCTCGGAATTAATAGCTTCCTTGACGGTAATAACCGTCCATATTGAAATAAAATTATAAGCTGCTTGTTGTATACATATATGATTGTTTGTGTGGCAAAATTTCTTAAAAATAAAACAAACAAACAAAGAAATTGCAGGCAGCATAAGATATTCCATTCAAGTGCACATTAAATCCTATAGGAACGCTTCAGTCAGTACCTATCAAAGCTGCGATTTTACAAAGCTTTTATTTGTTTGGTTGTTAACTTCCTTTACTACTTAGTTTGATTATTTGTCCTTCCGCATTCATTGCAACATTTTCACTGGGAATATTGATTTTTGGGGTTTCTAGAGGAACTCAATCGTTTTGTTTTTCTGCGAAATTACCGTCTCAGTCCATCATGCTATTCTAGTACTTCATAAAATGAAGGTGCGATTAATGGATAGCTAGTATATTCCAATTTGGAAGAACCGTCGATCAACCGAAAATGCGACTCTTGATTTCTGAGTTTTCCGGAATTTTTACATAAAGTTATCACTTTTATTGAAACATTTTTCTGGAAAACTGAATTATTGGAGTCCTGGGCATCTGTCATATTAAAACTTAACTCTAAATTGCTAGAGGAAGTTTTGTTAAGTATTGATAGATCCATTCTATTACGGTGGAAGGACTGTCTCGCAAGATTTACCGTACTGATAGACATGCTGATTGATTTAATATTATTTACATAATACATTTATGTAATAAATTGATAATAGCTCTTTAGAGGAAAAACATAACCCCATCACTCCCCCAATAGTTCCATTAAATGAATTTTCCCAGAGAAATATTTTAAATAAAAGTTATAATAGCTCTTTGTATGTGTAGCTAAGATTAAACAAGTTGAAAGAAAATCGTTGGAGCCGTTTTCTAGAAAAATTCATTCAATGAAATGAATGACTTTAATAATTAACGGCTTAATGAAAGTAAAGTGAAGACATTCGGTTGAGGAATTTTGACTGGTAAGTTTCTGTCAGATCCCTTGGTGGGTGATACCCCCACAAGGAATGTCAATTTTGAACTTTCTTCGATTTTTTTTTTGAGCTATGCAGTGTACATACGCACAAACACAGGTACAGACACACACAGCATGGACAGCAGTTGGAGGCAGTGAAAATGAAATAAAATTAAAAATTACAGCTTCCAATGTGATCTACAAAATTTATACAGCTGACAAAATGAGTTAATATTACACCCTGTTTACTGAACTGGCCTATCACTAATTAGATCTCCTTTCTTTTCCTCGATACATTTACCGGCCGAGCACTTTTCTAGTTCAAACTTACTCGCTCTCTATCTCTCGTTATCCACCAACTAACAACTCCATTTTTTTGTTGTCTTTGTTCAAAGACAACATACTCTTTGACTTTTTCCGTAAAGCCTGGCCACCATGAAACCTCTTATCCGTTTGCTTTACTTGAGATCAGTAAAGGTAATCCAGGTAAATGGAAACAAAGAACCATTGTACGAAAAAGATGTTTTTAGATAATAGTATCTCTTTCTTTCTCTATCTTGATATATATATATATATATATAGACCACACACACATATGTGTGTGTGTGCATGCGTGGGCGGTTGTGGGGGGGTTTGAGCACCAAAAGCAAACCCAAATCCAAAAATTTCTTCAGACTTTTGAAGTCAAACCAACTTATACTCTGTCTTCTACCATTAAACCATGGTAAGCTAGGGATAATAACGGTCGAGGTTTCGATTTCCGGTTCTTTGCCAAGGATTTTACCATAGTATTTAGTATGAAAAAAAGTCTAAATTAGTATTTCTATTCAGTGTTGTAAGTGAGCAAAAATAATTAAAAACGAAAAATCACGAAAAGTCCAAACTTGATATTCTTTTATTAGAGAATCCGCACACTAAGATTTCATTCTTATGAAATACCAATTCATGCATAAAAAAAATTTGTACCTCTAAATCAGTTCAGGAGATTTTTCTTTATAGTTGTGTCTATTATATTTATTTGTAGGTCTAAGAATTTTATTGGAAAAGTCTCCTGAGAACATTGATTTGCATTTAGTTTCATACCATCGCACTTAAGTAAAAACTAAAATGTAAAAATCTCACCCGACTTTTTCACACTTCTGATTGACCGATTTTCATAAAAATCGAAATTTTTACTACATCTTCGGTTTCCTTAACTCCTATCAAGATGTGGAACCATAATTAGAGGGTAGCCCAACCCTTTGGCTCCCCCCAAAACATGCTGAAATATTTTTTTTTCTAAAAAATGTCTTAAACCAAAATTAATAGAAAATCGTTTACGAGGAAATCGCGAAAAAATGAATAAAAGCAAAGTTTTTGTAAAATCGCATTTTCGGTTAGATGATTTTCTACAAAATTGGACCTTTTAACAATATTTAATTGTTTATCTACGATTTCACCCGCCCCAGCATGCTTCATTTTGTTGTTTCTGGCCGTTCGGATTCTCATCCATCGTCCGAGTAAGGATATCAATATGTGTAGAGAGTTCACTTCAACTTTATGCTTCTATCACGCGCCATACTGGTTGATTGACACGTGTTGATAGCCGTCAGCACCAACAAAATGAAGCATACTTCTGACGAATAAAATCGTAGATTTTATCCAGCATTGCGGGGCCAACCACATAATCAGTATTTAATTGTTCTTTGCATTATCCAGTAGAACCGTGCATAATTAGAAGAAATCCTGAGTATACTGTTGCTCTGAACTCCTCCCGTCAAATCAATTTATCCAAAATGATAGGACCATGTTGTATAGAGATATTAAAGAAAGTTTGAAGAGAATTGTTTGGAGCAAGTTTCAAGAAAATAAAAAAAAAGGGGTCAAAATCTCATCTCATAGGGGACAGGTAACAATTGACCAGGTATACACTCTCTAACCCTTGGCAATTTACCAAGCAGTAAATTCCTTTTTTACCTGCCGCCATGACATGATTTAAGGGGCATTTTCAAAATTTCTTGATCATTCGTATCCCAGCACTTACTAAGTACATACAGATTCAAATGAAAAGAATTATGGAATTTCTGAAAGTTTATCTAGTTGTGGGAAACAAGTGGTAGCAGTAGGAATCGCACAATTTGTGGTAAAGAGATAAAATAAAGACGAGAGATGAAATGGTTCATACCCAAAGTATAGAATCCCACTGGTCGAAAATAAAAAGAGTTCGAAACTTACTTAGTACAGTACATTTGGAGGAATAGGTTTCCGACAAATGAAGAGTTGTTTAAGGATTCTGTGGATGCCCAGAAGTATTTTTATAAGTAGTTATTAGTAGTTTATTCCTTTATTAGTTAGTACACGATAGGTTCAGTTTGCCTTTTAGGCCGCCAAATTTATTTCATTGTGGATATTTCTTATATAAAATGTATTTAGTTTATTTTGTATTATACAAGGCCCTTTAGGCCGCCAATCTCACTGTTTCTTCTTGTGATTTAGAAATTACAAAATGTTCCTTAATCCATGTGATAGGGGGCAACCCTCCTGGTGCCTGCTACTACAGCTACTAGCAAACCCTTTCAAACAATAACCACCCTTACTTTTATTACTCTTTTTTAATCTTTTTTACCTGCCCCCTAAGAGATGAATTTAACCAGAAAAAAAAAAAATAAAAACGAAAAATTTTATCTCATTAAATCTGACTTCCGGTTGACTGACTTTAATGAAGATCTTCCTGCTTATTCTTTGGTGGTATCTAAACAGAATATCAAGTTTGATTTCTTTCCTACGATTTTTCATGTTTTAAAACTTCTGTTCAGATAGAAACACATTGTGCATACACATACTTACATACACACACACACAAACCAACACAGTGATCAAGCGCTAAAAACATGTTTTTTCCTGTATTCAGGTCACCTCAATGCATGTATTTCCGGTGACAATTTAATTTCAAAAATTTGACTAGATCGCAATCCTGCTGATGTACCCGCAGGGCGAGAGGGTAACTGTCTATTGTTTGGATTTTTATTTCAATGAAAGTTGTGATTCTGTGCTCGTATGGTGCGAGTTATTGTTTAGATCAACGAAAGAAGTTGTATCGGAATTGCTGTCAGTAGAAGATAATCTTGGGACACTTTTTAGAGAAAATTTGGAAAGAACACTAAAAAAAGAAGAAATTATATTGTTTGACGAATTTGGAAAATATTCTGGCCTAGCCGATGATGGGGCCTAAATGGAATTTAAGCATCATGAAGTTTGAACGTTCCTGTGATTTTTGTGTGTGTGCGTTTTTTGGAGTATTTTGTTGAGCACTCGCTAATACACTTTATTTTCGTACTCGAAGGACCTCAGAACTTGTATTTCCAACGAAAATTCTTATTTACTGACACAGGCGTTTATCATCTAGTACCGTCAAGTCAATACTCTCCATAATTTTCTGTCCCACCAGCCTCCACTTCCCAGACATCTCTTCCTCTAATCTCACCGACGCGGTGACCTTTCTCTTTTTCTCCGCAGTTGTGTATTCCGCCGCCTAACCCAATCTGACCATCTCTCAGAAGGAATCCGCCTTACATGACCTTCAGCCATTTATTAATTAATCTTACTACAATGGTCTCCTTCACCTCCATTCCCTTCCTTCGCTCTTTTTCCTTTCCATTCTTGCTCTTGTAACGCATGTGCTCCAGCAATCCATTTCTAATTGTAATAAAATTTTTATTTTCATTATGCATGGAAATAATTTTATTTCAGAGATTTTTTATTTTTAACCACCCTCCCCTCTAGCCTTTCGGCAATTCTTCGGCGAGCAACCCAATATAACGTTGCTTGTCTCAAGTCACTATCTGTAGATGTGAGGGGGACGTCTGCAAGTCTTAGCAGAGAGCTAAGTGCTCCTCTGTCATTTCGATGTTTAAGTGGCATAACGGACAGAGAGATGAGGCAGCGTCTCCTATCCTGTGCAGATGTTTCTACACATTGGCAGATGGGACGGGATTTTATCAGATTGAAGCAACTCCCAGCTCTTACCAGAGACATGTTCGTTAAAAATTTCTTCCCATCTTTTGTTCACACTCAATTTAGGTTCTTGGCAGATGAGAACTATAAAGGCTGAGACCGTCTGCATCCCTTCCTTGGCTAATCGGTCTTTCTGTTCGTTTCTGAGCTGGCCGCAGTGACATGGAACCCAGTGAAGGACGATATTTCTATAATAACAATTAATCTGGCTATTGCTTCCTTGCAGTCAGCCTCGAGCATTGACTCACTAATGGTGGTCGATAAATATGACTGCATTTCTCTTAAGTCTATTTGCGAGCCATGTTTAATGCCTTCAATTTGCGCTCACAATTGGTGGAATCGAGGCAGAGGGCCTGTTTGAATTTGATATACTTAGAGTAGACCCCCGGCACCAGCAATTTTTCCAGAGATTTGTATGCATCATTGTCACCGATTTATACGTCTAGTCACATCTGTTTCGAATTCATCCATCTTTGTCCGAAATGATCCCAGTAATTAAAAGATCTCTCCTTGTTACAAAACCTGTCATCCACCATCTAGATCACTTCGCAATGCATTTTCACGATTGTCATACTTCCTCTTCCTTCCACCAGGACTGCAATAGGAGGCAGCAAAACGACAAAGTAAAATTTTTGTTCATTAATATTTGTTTCTTGTTAATTGAATGTAGGGAATAATAAGAATAATAAAAATAATAATAATAATATGAATATTTTAGTTTATTAATTAAAGTGTAAAGATAACCTTAGTAATGATGAGAGAAGAAAGCTCGGCAATGATTTGAAAGTTTTAATGAACTACGAACTAGTTATGTTTGAAAAGTCTCATTTGTTCGGTGATAATGAAGCACAGGCTGTTTTTTAGTCTTAAACAAAACTACTCGGCTCTAGGCCTTCTTACAAAAAAAAAAAGTTTTACTTTGCGAATTAGTAAAATAAATTATTTATTTTTAGTCTTTCTTAAATGTTTGCAAAAAAAAATAATTTAATATAAACTTCAATATACAGGGAACACAAGAAATAAGTGAATTACTTTAATACGAGTATATTACATAGAATTGTATATTTACATCTTTTATTTTTTAAATTTTTTTTAATTAAGAAAAATTACATAAATTTTAATAAAATTTGTAGAAAATATTTAATTACATCTCGTCCCCCCTTCCGCCATTCAGTATCACTCAGTATAATAAAAATATTTGAACTTTACTTTTAAAGGGGTAATCTAATTTAATTTTCCAACTTTCTGTATATTTTTATTTTCTCCTACTGCAATAAGTGTTTCATAGCAGATCATTTTTTATAATTTTTTTAAAATAAGTGAATTACATCGTCAGCATAAACTAAGAACATGGCGGATTTATACAACTGCACTCTACAAAATGTCTTCTTCTTTCCCCAAATTAAACCTTACAAATTTAAATATTTATTTAATTTTTCTCACTGCTGATAGAGGAAGTATTGCGATCGTGGCAGATTTTCGAAATTGAGTTTTCACCGGATGTATACGCTTTGAAATACACTGAGTACAAAAAAGTGGTTTTTAGAAAGTGGCTGTGTGTGAAAAGGGAATATCTGAAAAACGAAAATTTGCAGGAAGCTCAAACTTGGTATTCCGTTTAGGTACTTCCTCCGCATCAGACGCGAAGATTGCGAGCAAAATCCATCAACGGAAAGTGCCACTTTACTAAATGGTTTTTCACTTTTTTGTGATTTTCTCGAAAACGGCTCTAACGATTTTCTTTAAACTTATTGTATCGACACATATACAAAGAGCTGCAACTTTTATTTGAAACATTTCTCCGGGATAATTCATTTCAGGGCATTTGGGGGGGGGTAAGGTTATGGTTTCCTCTAAATTGCTATTTTAGTTCTTCAATGTGCTACATCTTTCTGTTACCTAAATAATAATAATTAGAATTATATAAGTTGCCAAAACTCCCAGTTTGAAGAAAATCAGTTGATCGGAAATGTAATTAATACTAAAAACCTATTACTAAATAGGTTTTACAGTTTTTTGTGATTTTCTTTATAATAATGCACTAATTGCAATTGTAAGTGTGAAGAAAATTTTCCATTCCGCTGTAAGGGAAAGTCGTGTGAGTGTTCCACACCAGATTTTTTTTTTTTCAATTCACCAGCATTAAATAATTTATTAATATACTAATATTTAAAATATAATTAGTGTTAAACGAGCACGGGCACTTTAGGCAGAAAAAGATTAGTTAACAAAAACTTGTAGAAATTAATTTTAACGAAAGAAAAAACAACAACAGTAATTAATTCGTAAAGCATAATAAAATATCAATGTAAACATTTTAACTCTACATTCGTCCTCAACAGTTCCTGAGGAAGGATACCAAAGGTGTCCGAAATGTTGAATAAACTTTTTTAAAAAGCCAACTAATTTTTTGCTTGCATAATCAACTATGTTAATAAAGTTAATTGATAAATGAAAATGAATAATAAATAGCGATGAGGAAAAATAAGGATGGATAAAATAAGGGAGCAGGTTTATGGTTGAAGAATGGTGTAATTGAGAACCCACAAAGTGGTACTAACTCACAATTTATATTTACTTTACTGAATGAGGAGAGAAAAGAGTTTATAGACTATAGTATGACAGAGCGTAGAGTTATGATGATCGTTAGTAGATAACATGGTGAATATAGTAGTATGGGTAGCCCTGGCTGAAGTGAATCGTCTGAATAACTCTGTGACTAGTTGAACACTTCCTTGTTCTAATAGTGGTGAGCTAGTATATTGCTAGCTTGAGAACCTTACAGGGTTGAACAGTTAATGTAAAGACTGATGTTTACTCTTTTAAGTTTATCTGGTTCCGATTTCATAATGTTTCATAATATGTAAGTAATGTTTTTGTTTACTTACATATTTTGAGTAAATATCATTTAATTTGTAAAGCATTATATTAAGATTTTAGGTCATATAATTGTTGCTTAATTATCAACGTGCTTTAATGGATTGTGCAAGTTTTTAGCTTACAAATATAGATTTATGTAAATACAAATTTGTATGTAAGAGAATCTACTCTTCAGAGTTGATTTATTGACACTCCCGCGCTCTTTAAAGTAAAGTTGGTGACTGACCCTTCAAGATTCACTTAGAGACGCTCTTGTACTCTTTAAAGAAAGTAGGTGACTGACTCTTCAAGATTCATTTGGAGACAACTCTCCCGTATTCTTTAAAGTAAAGTTGGTGTCGGACTCTTCAGGTTCATTGGAGGCTCGACCGTACTTTTCAAAGTCGAATTCGTGACTCACACCCTAAGCCCTACAAATAGTCAGTTTATATTCGTTTTCTTACAGGAAGAGATACAGCTTCTACTGAGAGAAGGCTGTCGCGATTGGAACCCATTCACTGTTGTGGCCGTGGCAGAGCATAATTGACTAATGCATAGTCGACGTGCGCTTGGACGGCGGTAGCAGCGCCTTGATGCGGTTGTTTGATGGAACTGTTTAGCTTTCTGTAACGAATTTTTGCTGGCTATTAATTCCATTAGAGTTATGTACGAATAGATTCAAAGAATAGATACTTACGAGAACAATAAAATGTTGAAAAAACAGATGTAGAAAATAATCAATATTAGTAAGTAAAGCGTTAAATAATATTGAATATTGAATGAAATGGAAAACTAAAATCAACGATAATAAAGAAATTTTCTGAAAAAATGACTGAAAAAGAAAAGACTTTGGTATAACTCTAGTTATTATCGCTTCTTCTGGGTTGTGCAACTGTTGTGGGGATATTTGGTTGTCAGAAGTAGGTGAGGGATAAGTAATTAGGAAACTAGTTTGCAATGCACTATAATTAAATTTGAAACTTATAAAATTTACACTATTGGACTTAATTTAAAAGTGAGCAATGAGGAATTAACAACTTAAAGATAGAGCGAAAAAGAACGCTGTAGCTGACATGGCAAGAGTGTGGTAGAACGGTGTATAGTACTCTCAGCATAACTTGTAATGGCAAGTTTAAGCCGAATTCACAGGTTTCCAAAAAACACATACCTATAAAATAAATTCGTTTGGAAAAAATGTTCCAAATAGAAGTGGAAGGTGGTGTCTCTTGTAAAAACAAATTCAAAAAACCAATGGCGCGGTAAAGTTGCACCTTCCGGTTAACCGATTCTTCAAATTTCGAATACTAGCTAAGCTTATAACGTACCTAAATAGAAATATATATTGTGCTGTATATATTGTGTGAACTCAAAGTACGATTTTTGTTTTGTTTTTTCTCTCTCTCTCTCTCTCTCTCTCACACACACACACACACACACACACACAACATATATATATATATATATTTACTATTCGCTAAAAACTTTTTTCTATTTTGGAGACTTGAAAACGTCCGGTGAAAATTCAATTTTGAAAATATGACAATGACGCAGTGCTTCCGGTTTCTAGGATTGAGAGAAAGTAAAAAAAAAAAAAATGCAAACAATTAAGATCATGGTGTTATTACAACAACTGAAATCACAATTTTATTCCCCATAATAGTAATGGTATGATTAAAGCAGTTATTTTCCTCAAATACATTTCGTGAAATAAAGGAAAATGATGTAAAATTATTATAATAAGTATTAAAGAAGAGGAAATTCAGTTATATAAATTAGTTGAGCGATTAGAACACCAAGAATAAAGGAAAAACTTCTTTATTTCCCTCACCATCATAATATAATAATAGTAATTTGTACCTGTACAGTAATTACCTGTTTGGGGAAAATGTGTGAACGGCCGAAGTATCGCGTGTGTTATGCTTGGTAGTGTAACTGTTGGAGCCAATTGTAATGCTGCTTGCTCTTACAAAGGAAAGAGAAAAAACCACCGCCGAGTTTTCCTTTTCATAATCACAACATCTTGTAAAATAATACAACAGCAAGAAAATTCGTGTCCCCCCTACCATTATGTAATAATTAAATATTTTACCCAATTTGTATGTTTTGTTCATTCACTAACTACTTTGCAATTAACTGATGTTATCATGCGTGCTTGCATTCTTGTGTTTAATTAAAAATTGTTCTCTTTTATTTATTTCATATTGTTTTGTCTATTATAACATCACAGTTACATGTGTTTATAAAGACAAAAGATATTATTGTTTAAAGTTTAAAGTTCAACGAACTAAATTTGTCGTAGTAACGGCTTCGGTTGGAAATAAATTTTTCTCGAACAGGGAATTTTTATTAGAAGACGTGTTGTCAACTTTTCGCAGTTTCATTAGTATCTCCCCCCCACCTATTTTGCTCACTTTTGCCAAGTCTATACCTTTCATGTTCAAAAAGAATCAAATTCCTGACCGTTACACCAAGCAACGCTTAAGTAACTCTCCTAAGCAATATTGGAATTTGAAGCATAAAGAATATATTGAAAATTTGGTGGGTCCGCAATGATGGATAACATCTGGTATTTTATCCGTTTAGCACGCATATTGATTTTTTTCTTGACCGGTTTCGGATTTTCTTCCATCGTCAGAGCAAATTCACCAAGTTCGTGTAGTAAAATTACGTTGTAGTGAATTAGTAGTATTAGAGTGAAATTACGTTGAAGTGAACTCTCTACACGAACTTGGTGAATTTACTCTGACCATGGATGGAAATGTGAAACCGGTTTGGCACAAAATCAATATGTATGCTACGACGGATAAAATACCAGATAAAGAATATGTTTGACGTACGAATTAGCTCTAAAACGCCCCTAAATTATAAACATCCCACCATCTAAATCACCGATCTATGAGATTTCCTTATCATGATCACAGCCATGGTTCGTCAGATTGAAATTAGCGGGGAACTGACTTTTATCTCCGCCCATTACCTTAGACAATAAAAGCAACAACTTTTTTAGCATAACAAGCATAGTGCAACTCCAGCACACCTGGACAGCTGTTTTGAAACAAATTGACTAAATTGATTGAAACTTTCGTGTCAGGGAAGGGAAAAGCCAAGTGGTTAACGTACTGAACTCTCACGCGGAGGACCCGAGTTCGAGTCCAGCTGTGCTGCCCTTAGATTTTTTCTTCCTAGGAGCTTCTACAGCTCACTATCCGGTGATGGACAGTGTTGTCTGTAAGAAAAAACTGTGTCCGGATGCCAGCAGTGCACTAAGAATGCTCCGGGCGCAAACACCATAGATGTTGACGTGCCTTAAGAATAATAAAAAAAAACTTTCGTGCCAGACCTGCTCGTGATATCCAAAAACAAACAAAAAACAATGTTATAACTTCTTGGAATTTTTCCATTTTTGGTTTACAGAAAAATACAGAGCAATCTTTATCTTTTTTTTTAACTAAATGCCACAAAACACATGCTTTAGGGCAACTTCAGTTTCGAAAACTTGATACGGAAACAGTAAATTTCCTAACAGTTTTGACAAACTGTTGACAAAGAAATGATGCAATGTTTTAAAGGACTGATGCCAGAAATTCCTCCTTTACCACGATAAGCAATACTGTATACCAGGGGAATTCTGGCCTTTTTGTGACATTCGTTCTCATTCTACTTTGCTGTACTTATCTTATCGTTAGTGAATAATCTTTTGAAACTAGTTCAAGAATGATATAGTTAACACAGATTGTGATTTAAATCAGGGAAGTTTGAAAAAACCGAACTTTTGCATTGTGTCCCTTCTGTTGGATATTATTATAGAAGGGTATATGGTGTTGAGGAAACATTTACATTGTTTCAATACTTATAAGAGTAATGTAATACTTCTCACAAGAAGTATAACAATGCAAATGATTCCTTAACATTCCAACGATATCTTGGAATCTCATTTTTAAGAAAGTCCTTGTAGATGCCAACAAAGTGGGCCGAAAAGTCACGACTAAATATAAAACACTACACTGTGGTTTTTATCCTGTAAATCACCTGGCCAACAATTGCATACTTCATACTAATTACAATGTCCAACAAGTACAAAAATTTATTAAAAAAAGTAAATGCATTTTTGAATTATATTCTCTCTCTCTCTCTCAGGTATAAATTCCCATCTTGAAGGGGAGTTATATTATAAGACGAGCCGATGGGGGTTCGTTATTTTCAATACTGTCAATATCATTTGTCAAATAATTCTTTTTTAAATTCTAAATATAAATATAATATACTTTGTCAAATAAAAAGTATTTTTTATGTCATATACGACATAATATACCACTATATTTTCAATTTTTTTATTATTTCCATTAAAAAAAAAATAATAAAAACAAAAAGAAACACGCACAAGGTGAAGTTAAATTTAGATGCATGGTTAATTTTCCCAGGGCGTTTAAATAAATCTTCACTCTCAGGAAGAGAAAAAAAGGTGGAGAGAACATTTACAGCGGATACTTGTGTTACGTTTCCTGGTGTTGCAGGGTGTTAGAGGTATAAAGTAGCTGTGAGTGACCATGAGACCCTGATGTTATGTGGGCAGCAACAGCGTGTGTGTGTGTGTGTGTGTGTGTGCATGTATGACCCAGATAATGAAATGTTTTTATGGCCCGGCATTATGGCCATCATAATAATTCCCACATGAACTCATTACTAGTTATAACTATCAACACTAAACTATGATTAATTAAATAGGCCTAAAGAAGAGAGAGAATTAGAGAGTGCAAGAGAGAGCGGGAAAGAAGCGGAGGAGAATTAAAAAAAAACCTTCATACAGAGACGACTATTTCTATTACATGCCGCAGGTGGCGCTCTGTGGCCTAGTTTTCTACCACTAGAAATAAATTTAAATCAAAATTATTACAATAATAGTCTGCATTTTAGTGGTTTACAGTAAATTAAGTTTCTATGCTTTTGATAAAATAATGAATTTCTGAATTTTTCAGAAATTATCTTGAAATCGCTGCAACGATTTTTCTTTAACCTTGAAATACCAACCACACATTTATATAAACCTATCACTTTTTATAAACCTATCAAAATTATTTTTAATTGGATTCTGGGAAATAGATTTAAAATGTTATTGAGGTTTTATGATCTAGGCGTTATTTTTTTTTTTTAATTTAATGAGCATCAACATCTATTGTCATTGGCGCCCTGTACATTCTCAGTGAACTGCCGGCCACCGAACAGTGTTCTCTCGCTCCAGACAACACTGTCAATCACAGCTGTAGAGGCTCCTATGAAGAATAAATCTTTAGCAAAGCTAGTCTGGAGCCCGGGACCTCCGCGTGAGCTTTTCTTTTCCCTGATCTAGACGTTGTCCTCCATCCGGACTCATATTCACATATTATTGCCTGCTATTTGCTGAGAACCAACATATATCCCACCACCATTTATGACAGGGCAGTAAATTTTAACAAAAATCCCAAGTTCCAAGAAGAAGAAGAATTTGTCAATTACAATAATTATAATAAGTAAAAGGTTGTGTTTTTTTTCAGATCAGAGTTTCTCTTGAAATAATATGTACAAATACTATACAATATAGTGCTTGCAACTAATAATAAAACAGATATAGAGAAGTAATGGACGATATGATTTAAAGAAAGTCCCTACGGTCTTTACCACAAAACTGTGGTTTCATTGACTAAGAATTAGGATGTCTGTGGCAGCTTGAGGCGATTGCAACGGCTTAGGTTTATCCTGATTTGAATGAGCCAGTGTTTTTGGAATTTTGTGTGAATTTTTGGAAATTTTTGTGCAAGATTCCAGATGGCAAACAAGTGGGGAATTTCAAGTTTCTTGCAGATTAAATAAATTCTAAGTCAATCTTCGCTTTTCAAAGTCAGGCTAGATGTTGTAGAATTCTATATTATAATATTAAGGATAATTTAAAGTTGTCATAACAGTTGCCGATTCAATTAAAATAGATCATCGGAAGTTACGAGCTGGAGAAGGATAAACGTTAGATTTAATGTGTAAAAAATTTTATCTAAAAAATATATAAGAATTTACTTGAGATAGCTGATGGTGATATCGTGAAATATCTGTGTAAAAAATGGAGAAGATTACAGTATAGTTATATATGTGATATATTTATTGAACTGTAATGGATTGAAAACATGATTGATGAAGACTTTCACATATGTACCACAACTATCCGGCCATCTTGGTGTCATCTTTTATTTTATTTTGCTATTTTTTTTTTGTTTGTTATTTATTTTTCGTTCAACACATAATACAAGATATAAATTCTATATGGACCAAAATTATACAAATAACAAAAAAAAGAAAAAATAAGGGTCTATTTATAATTAAGCAACTATAACATGCTATACACGTAGCAATTGAAAAGTGATATTGACAATAATCGTTCTAGCTATCCTGGAGGTTATTATAATTATTCATCTGTGGGAAGTGACTACACTGTACGCTATCCAGAGCCCTACTGGGCCTATATAGCTATCCCAAAGATAAAACAAAAACTAACCGGGTCTAGAACAAAAACCCAGATCACCGGGTCTAACCCATTTAATAGTCACCGCAGTCCGAACAAAACGGACCATGACCTTAAAGGGAAGTCTAAGCTCTTCCACTGACATCGCAATTCCGACCAAAGATCCTCAACCTAATTTCCTCACAACCCAAGCAACCTGTCATAAGATGGATGCATGTTTCTTCCTCTGTTTCACAAACTCTACAAAAGCGGTCTGGCATAATGAGCAACAATTACATAGAAGAATCTCCTAAAACCGCAATGCCCAGTAAGAGAACCAACCTGAGAGAGGTCCGTGAAAGACACAGCAACTTCTCACTAATAGCCCTGGTCGGACCCCAATGAGCATCTTAGACTGAGCCGGCAAAACCCATCGAGCTAATCCACAGGATGAATGCTATGAAAATATCCATGACTGGAACCTTGTCAGACAAGTGCCTAAAGACACATGGTTGGGTGATTCGTCCATTTGCTCATTGTGCTGGATGGCAAAAATGGATGCCGACCACTTACTCAAGGCGCTGCGCTGCAGGGCATGAGAAGAGGCCTATAAGGATCGTCTCTGCAGAACCAAACCACACTGTACTGGGCTGCAAGGACTCGAATGGCCGAGAAGGCCGTCGTCGAGGGCATTGAATAAAAAAAGAGTGGTTAGTCCAGTTCCCAGCACCGAGAACACAGGTGATAGAAATAGTTTATTCAGGTGCCAATTTAGAGTAAAGTCTAAAGTCATCATAATCATCCGAAACCCCAAACTTCAATTTTCCCAGGAAAATTCTTCAAATAAAAGTGAGAATTGTATCAAGTTGTAGGTAAAATAACGATTTTACAGTAAATCATTGGAGTCGTTTTTGAGAAAGAAACGCATTAAACGGATAGCAGAAATTTGACTGATATCTTCCTGTCCACCAAAATTGGTGATGTCTTAAATGAAAAATTAAGAATTCTATCAGCTTTGTTACTATCATTTTTGTTTTTGAGTTATTTTGTGCACACAAACAGAGTAGTAAAATTGTTAAACACCTTTTTTTTTGTTCCTTTATGAATTTCTTCTCAAAACATGCGATCCCTGTAAAACGTGAATTTTGAAAATTTGTCACGAACTTAACATTTTCTCTTCCAGCAGTAAGAGAAAGTACTATTATGTGGTATATATCATAGACTTTGCCATTTAAAAGAAGTGAAACTTTTTTTAAAGAATATTTGAAGTGTGGCAGACAGAAAGAAAACCAGATGTCTGTGGAAAAAAAGAAAGTTATAAAAGTAGCGAGAGGTCAGTTCTGTCAAGTCACTCCTGGGAACATACTATAAACAGCGCACATCTATTGGGGAGAGCCACTGTAGTACCATTCTATAAATCTATCAATCAAATAAGAACATATCTATCAAACAATATATTGTCAACATTTCTCTACTGCCAACTACAGACAGACATACTGCCACATCTTCTATCTGTCACAGACTACACACACACACACACACACACACACACACTTTTCCATTTTCAATACATTCTATGTCTCTAGTGTATTACAGTTTTTTATTTTTTATTTTTTCTAGTTTATTTTATTTTATTTTTCCTGTTCTGCTCTCTCTCTCGTATTGAGTAAACAAATTGCCCGAAATTTCCGTTTTCCAAAAAAGACACTCCCGAAAATTGTACTTCCTCTTATTATTGTATTGTCTAGTCAGCATCATAATATTTTTTTTTATTTAAGGCGCGTCAACAACATCTGTAGTCATTGGCGCCAGCAGCATTCTCAGTGCCCTACCAGCCTCCGGACAGTTCTCTCGCTACAGACAACACTGTCTATCACCGAACAGTGAGCTGTAGAGGTTCCTAGGAAGAAAAAATCTAAGGGATAGCAATGGCAAAGAACTCCGCGTGAGAGTCCAACCTGCTACCACTGAGCAAAATTACAATATTGCGAACGCGTGAAATTTTCCCTGGTAATGCAGATTTTGGTGTCCCTGGAATACGAAAATACATTTTTGTTTTTACTTTCTCTTACTTCTTAGTAAAAGGAAGTATTGCGATCGTGCCAAATTTCCGAAATTGCGTTTTCACCGGAAATACATATTGCGAGGTCCTCTTAGACGAAACATTTTTTTTTAAACGAATGATGTGTGGGTGTGTCTGCCTGTGTGATAACAGAATATCTAAAACAGAAAATCGTATGAAGCTCAAACTTGCATTTCGCTTAGAAACTAGCACCCGACAAAATCTACTAACGGACTTTACTGAATAGCTTTTTTTTTATTTATAGGCGATTTTCTCGAAAAAATCGCTCCAATGATTTTCCTTAAACTTTGTATACTATTTGCAGACATAAATACCTATCACTTTTATTTGAAGCATTTTCCCGGTAAATTTGATTTTTTTGGGGAAAGTTAGGGGGAACAGTAGCGTTTAGTACCACTGTAAAGTATCACTACTCTAAAGTATATGCCTTAGGACAATGTATATGCCTTAGGTATATAATATACTAACACATAATATGTGTAACACTTAGGTATATAATTCATAAGTAGAAATATTGATTGAATTCTAAATTTCAAGAAAATCAGTTAACTGGGTCATGCGACTTCAGTGAATAGGTTTTTAATTTTTTTTGAATTTTCTCGATATGCGGAGGCCCCGCGTGCAAGTCCAGTAGTGTTGACCTTAAGGTTTTTTTTCTTTCTAGGAGCTTCTAACGGCTCACTGCCCAGCCTTAAGAATTTCTCTTCCTAGGAGCCTCTACAGCTCATTGCCAGGTTGTCGTAACGAGAGAACACTGTCCGGAGGCCAGTGCGCTGAGAAGGCTCCGGGCGCCAATGACCATCGATGCTGATGCGCCTTAAATTAAAATAAATAAAATAAAAGAGCGTTAAGAAAAAGTCTTGTGAATGTTTCACACCAGATTCGTTTTGTCAGCTCTGCATCTGCCCTTCTAAACAACCAGATATCGAGATTTGCAAATTTTTAAAATTAAATAGTTGTTGTGGTTGGTCCCGCATAGCTGGAAAGCATCTGAGATATTTTCCGTGACAGCCTGTTAATAGTAAATTAGGTGCTTCCGCCCCCTCCGACGACACCTAATTTGGTAATTGGACGTTAAACCCGCCTAAACAAAAAAAAAAAAAAAGCGGATAACAATATAATAGTTAAAGTTCCAAAGTTTAATGTCGGAGCCATTATTGGGTTTAAAACGCTTCACATTCACCCACATCATAGATGTAACAGATCATGGAGTTCAAAATCAGTATTTTCCACTGAAAATTGAATTTCGAAAATTTGCTACGATCGCAATACTTCCTGTTAGAGCGATAACAGAAAACAAAAATTTTCTGGTCTGATGGATACGTCCTGATATAATGGAGGTTGCATAAATTCATTATCTACATGAATGAAAAGAAATAAAACTGGGTAACCTAGGAGAACTGTTTGAAAATACCGAATAGGATGAACTGTTTGGACTCACTGACGCAAGGCATTATGAGAGTAAGGATGGAAGTAGTTCTTAGCCAATGCAGTAAAATATGTTGTTACCTAATGTTAGTAAAATTATTATTCGTATTAATAGAGTTTATAAATTCAAGGGCAAGTTCCGGATAGCGAACCCAATAGAGCGCTACACCACTGTATCGTAGTCCACACCTCTAACCACTTGCTTTAATCTCAAAACTAGCATTTCGAGCGGTATAAAATTAAATTTCTCTCTACTAATATTCCAAACGAATGCAAATTATATTGATTGCTCTTACTTCATTTGGGGTGGAAATAATAGAAATATAGTTGCTATAGTTACCGAATTTTGATGTATAAAATTGGGAGTTCACAGTTTGTCCTTTAGAAAGCATCGTCATCATTATATTGTCGTTTATCTAGCGATGATGTCGTCGTGTTAGATAATAATGAAGTTCTTCATCATACTGAGAGTAGTGTGGACTAACAGAGATTATTATATGACAATAACCGCCTCCAGTTAGAAAATATTAAGTTCTTTGTTAGGTCACAACAATCCTGGAGGCTGTGTGTGTTTTCGGTGCGGTTGTATGTGTGTGTGCGTGTAGTGGCCAGAGGCTGAACGACTCTTTAAAGTGTTTATAGAGGGGTTTATATAGAGGTTCCGCCGGTTGTACGGGGGCGGGGTGGCGGCACGACAGCCTGCTGACAGTCTGTATAACCACAAGACAGGCCGGAACACTAAGTACCAAGTATGTGCTAACTTTCTGCTCCCCACCCTGTGCACTTGAGTACTTCCTAAACTTTACCCCCACTACCACCAAGATAACAACACACTTTCCCACATTCCTTCGCAACACTCTAAAAAGAAAATTGTTTTCATTCATGTTATTAATTTATTATCTTTTCGTTAAGGCCTTTATTTTACATGTTACTTTTCTCTTACTCCTGTAAGAGAAAATATTGTGGACATGCCAAATTGATTACTTGAACTAAGAGTGAAGTTTTATACCTGAATCACACTCCCTGGCTCGAGAGGGATGTCCAGACGTGTTCTCTATGCAATTTAAATGCTAGAGAAGATATTGTTCACTTTCTCGCAACTAACGAAATTCCGATTACGTTATTTGGTTGTCCGTACCCTCACTGTGACTTCACTGAGAGATCATTTAAATGCTCTGGACTGTCATGGTCTCATAAATTTCGCCAGGTCTGCTTGGCGGTACCGTTTTCAGCTGGTGCAGGAATTCAATGTCTGATTATTATAAATTTCATCATGTAACTTAATTTGGTATCATTAAAATTTATGTATCATAAGAATTTGTTGTTTTTATACTATTCTTTGATTTATGTAATTTCGATCAAAGTTTATATTTCCATTTAATTTAATGCATTAATTCCTTAAATTGATGTAGTAATTAATTTACTTCTGACCATTTATTACATTTTGATCGATGTCACTTACAGTTTTTAGTAATATGAAGTTGTTGGTTCAATTAACATTAAGCATGTGCATTGGTTTTGTTGTACATCAACCTCTGGTCGACGGGTTTCCCAAGCCGTATATACTTGTGTTTTCGGTTTTGCTGTAGAAATGTTCATTTTTATTTTTTAATAAACTATAGTATTATTATTATTTAATAAGAAATCTATTCAAGCCGGTTTCGATGAACCTACATATTTCAAGTCTGGAATACACCATGTCGATTATCTCGTCATATCCATCATTGAAACTGGGGACATTGTCGACATTTTCTCACCTGTTAACCCAAATACCCATAATGCTAGAAACATGGCAGGCTGCAAAGGCGACCTTCCCGATTGCGATTGTGGTCAGGGAACATGAGGTTAGTAGGTTGTCATTCTGTCATTTCCAACCAGGGTGCGCTATTGATTATGGCTGGCTCAAGTTTGCTTTGGATGTTTAGGTCAACTTGCTAAAAAAAGCTCTTACCTCATGAATTGTACACAAAATTAACAATATTAAAATAAATTACAAAATTTGAATTTTCTATAAAAGTTTCTCTTATTTCTTGGGTATATAATATCAATTCAGTTCTTAAAAAAAAAGTCTGAAATTGCAATCTACAGTCACAGAACAATAAATAAAAATAATTTAAAAAGGTGTTTGTACGGCCGTCATCGTCCAACGTACCACCCACTTGAAACTTTTTCTTCTAGTAAAGGAAGAGAGGAAATTTTAATTAAGTTCACAATGAGCTTTTGATTGGAAATCGTAAAAAGCTTTATACGCTCAAGCTTTACAAAGAGCAAGCTTTATAGTCCGTTTTTTTTTTAATCAATACGTTTATTTAATTACTTCCTTTTTTGTACCTTTAAGAGGAAGGATTGCATTTTTTTTTATGCATGTTAAACTTTTAACGCAAATAGATTTGGTGGTGTCCTGATTCTGAAAATGAAGTTCTGTCTCTCTTTTTTGGCCATTTATATGTATGTGGCCATGTATATATATGTATGTGTAAGAGATTGTGAGAGAGTAGCGTAAGTCTAGACATAATCGATGTTCAAACTCTTTTAGGATATCGCTATAGGTGGGTGACAGGACGTTGGTTACAGTTGAAATCAATGAGCCTTCGTCAGAAATGAAGTTTTATTTTGTTCTTGCATCTAGCACGCTCTATCATCATCGCACTGCAAATCTCGGAAAACTAAATAAAAATTGTTTTCAATTTGTATTTGTTTATTTTTTACCCATTTATTTTACAATAACGGTAAAAATTTGCCAGCAGGCAGTGGCATAGAGCATGAAAAACTTCAGTAATTTTTTATCCATTCACCAGATTCGTATAGCGATGAAGTTTTTGGAGGCCACTAGGCTTTTTCCATTGAGAATGAATTAATTGTTTGAGACTATAATACCGCTGAACTTCCGTAGTCAGATCCGAACATTTCTTGCTTCACATTGTGGAAGACACCCTGGCAGCCTTCCTCCCGTTCAAGGAATTATTGTATACGATGGATGGCATTGTTGCCTCATGAAACAAAACTGATGACAGATTTTTAAATTTGGCAAGTTTCAGGGTAGGGATATGTTTGTTTCAACTTATTGCTGTCAAGTTTTTCTAGGATTTTATCTGAAATCGACCAATCAAAAAGTGAACATTGAATTTAATTTAAACATCATTATTAAATAATATTAACATAAAATCAATGTTAATTTCCTGTTGATGAAGGGGCAGTTTTTCATCTGATATACTGGCAGTCTTTGGAATCACCAGCATGAGTTGCCACTCTAAAATTACACTGTGTAAAATATATAACTTTTACTTTTAAAACTTATTTTTATTTGGCTTTATCTTTTACTTTAATTGTTTGGCAAGGGGAAATATGCGATCAAATACAGCTTACATGTTACCTTTAAAAATGATTGTAAATGGCAGTCCACACGGGTTTTATATCAACATTTGGGTGAAAGTCAATATTTGTAGTTTCATTTATTTTCCTATATAAATGAAAATTGGTTTTTGCTGGCACAGTTCAAATTTAATCACTAATGTAATCAGTTATGTATCCTATATAATATTTTTATAAAGAATGTATTTGAAATGAAAATATTTATTTTGGATAACGGAAAGTAAAACTCTACAAAATAGGTTTTTGAATAGCTATAATTTTCTTTAAACTTGCAATTTGCACTTCGCAAATAAAAAACCAATCACATTTATCTGTAATATTTTTCTAAACAAAAGTTGATTGTTTGCTAGTTTAGCGGAATTTGTGACATTAAATTTCAAATATATGTGGTTGGTTCTATGTTATTGGCGCGCTCTTCACTTCGCTACCTGATTTGGTTTAGTAGGTTGGTACTTGGACCCCCAGTATCTCTACATTTATATAAGGACAAACAAGCAAAATTTGAATAAAAAGAAAAAAATCATTTTATATTTAATTGTATTATTACTACTAAGAGAAAGTCGAGTGAGTGTTGCACACTAGATCTTGTTTACTTTCTCTTAAGAGGACGTTTCTCCTAAGCACCCTCACCTACGGCACCAGAAGGGATACAATAGATCACTTGATGGTCGCAGTACATGATCCTTCAACAAAAAAAAAGTATCGTGAAAAAGAGTCACGTCAAATTTTTAAAATTGAGTGTTCAAGGGAAAATATATGTTTTGAGGATCCGTGGTATGAAAAAAAAAATTTTAGCGAATGGTCGTGTGTCTGTGGAAGCACAAACTTGATATTTCGTTTAGGAACCCTCACTGAATCTGACACGTTCATGAAGGTTTCACGTTCATTAAGGAAAAAACCAGTATGTAGATACTTCTCGCCAACCCTAGTATATTTATGTTGTGGACTGTACTTTTTGAGTACAAATTCCAAATTTGAAGAAAATTTGCCAGTTAAACTTTGAGAGAAGGATTCACTAGAGAGTCGTGTGATACCAGATTTGTTTTAAATACGGTACACAAATATGGCATGCATAATCATAGACTGATTATGATTGAACTTGTAATTAATATAATTAATTAAGAATCTGAGATTTAGAATAAGTTGAACGAAAATGTTGATATTAGATACGATATCGAAGTTATGGCACTATCTACAGGAGACCAACCTTTACTGAATCAGCAGAAGCTTGCAACATATATATATACTCCTACTTGTACAATAGAAGGGCAGTTGGTTACTTACTTTGTTACTTTGAGTTACATATAGTTACATACAGTGTTAGCCAGTAGTTAATTTAATTTATGTGTTATAAAATAAAGTTTTTTTAAAAAGGTTTTCACGGTCTATCACTCCATAACTGGCGCCCGAACAGGGACCGCGAAGGCTAAAGTCTAGTAGTGCGACCAATTGTCTCGCGGTATACAAAAAGGACTTAAAGCTCACACATTAGTGTCTTATTCGCGGCATCTTTGCCTACAAGAAGAGCAAGAACAACCCTCAGACTCTAGAAGAAAGTCAAACTGGCGAACCAACAGCAACTCTCGAGAAGTGTAAGTAACTCATCTATCCTTAAACCATCCAAACTAGTTCTCCCCAAAGAAACCATCCCCGAAATGTCACAAATTAATTATAAAATTTCTAAAGAAGATTATGATCATATACCTTATTTTGATGGAAACCCTTCTGAGTTAGCGTTTTTTTGTGAGATTGTCGAAAGTGCATACTCTACCGTCTGTGCGGAAAATATAGTTGAAAGAGATTATAACCACAATATTCTCTTTATAAAAGTAAAAAGCAAATTACTAGGACCCGCAAGAAATATACTCCTTTCTAATAATATAGAACATTTACTAATTTTATTGAAATTTTTAAAAGAGAGCTTTGCCGACTCAAGATCTTATGAAATACCTTAAGATGAAATTTTACAAAGTAAAATGTACTCTAGAGAGTCTCCCATTGATTTTGTCAATAGAATACAAGAACTCCGTAATCTTGTTTACATTAGGCTTAAATTAGATGGACTTTCAGCTGATGCATTGTAACAAATCATAGCTCGCGTAGATAAAGAAGTAATTTTTCACATATATAAATGCCTGCCCCCTACATTAAGCAATCACATAATGATATTCAGCCCTAGTACAATAGATGAGATAAGAAGTATAATTTACAACAAATGTTCATTTATAGTAACTAATTTAAACTCTCCACAAGGTCCCAAAAAGCCTAATCCACCTTTCAGAAAACAAAACCAATTCAACCAATCCCAATATCTTTATAAACCGAATCCACAATACACCGTTCCAAACGTCCCCATGAATCGTGCTCCTATCTACAACTACCAACAAAACTTTGTATTTAATCCGAGGATTACAGAACAAATACCCCAAACTTCATTTTACAAACAACGGCAACAACCACAACTGCAACAACAACAACGACCAAATTTTAAGCAACCAATGAATCCAAATAATCCTAATCATCCCTTTAATCGACCTAGACTACCTCCTGGCTTTGACTCGCAAAACTCTGTGTCTATGCCAACAGCAGGCAGACCCAGATTTAAAGACTATATTTCTCCTTATGAATTAACTCATTGCCAAAATTACGATAACCCTGAAAATTATTATGAACAAAATAACATATACGAAAGTAGACTTTTCCGTCTAGAGAATACTATAGATAAAATCACAGAAAAATTCGATCATTTTTTAGACGTTGGCCACGGGAGCCAAGGGAACCCCCCGAATTCAACCTGAATTTAGTAAACACGTCCCTGCCTCACTTCGAAGACAAATTTGGCTTGAAATCGCTTATTGACGCTCGATCATCTGAAAATTATATAAACCCTAAAGTGGTCCCAATTGACGCAGTACTATCCAATGACCCGTTTATAATAGCCACACCCGCTGGCAAAAAGAATGGAGAGAAATCCTGCACTTTCAATATTTATGATACATTCAAGGTAAACTTAGAAACCGAATTTTATTTATTTCCCTTCTCCGACAAGTACGACATCCTATTAGGCCACAAAACCATGTAAGCACTCAGCATGAGCATAGACCTAAATAACAATATCCTTTCCTACCCCCAAGGTATAATTCCCCTAAAATTTACGCTTAATATTCCTGAAAATAATTCAAATATAATAAAATTAGAGCAAGGAGTTTATAGAAATACCTGTAAAGAATAAAGAACTAATGTATTGTTTAATTAATGAAAATATAGTAATAAATGATAAAGTCATAATAAAAGAAGGTCTTTATAATATTATTAATAATAAAATCTTGTGCGAAGTCGAATCCAAGGAAGTAATGGCCATTTGCCCCGAACCCATGGATATCGGCGAATCTCAAGAAATTTGTACAAATATACCCGACATAGTAATGACTAATTGTCCCGAAATGTCTGGTGATTCTCTTTTAAGAGAGATAGAAAATGAAATCCCTCTTTTAATTCGGACTGAGCACATGAATTCAGAAGAAAAAATAAAAAAATAGAATTATTAAAAATCTACCTTCAAATAATTAAACGAGAACACGACCGTCTAAGCTGTACCGATCTCTTAAAACACAAAATACTAACTACAGACGAAAAACCAGTATACACGGAATTACAGATATCCTGAAATTTATCGAAAAGACGTACAAACTGAAATTGACAAATTACTCGAAAACAAAATAATTCAACTTTCGAATTCCCCGTTTAATAGCCCGATTTGGGTTGTCCCTAAAAAAGCAGACGCCTCGGGTAAAAGGAAAATACGCATGGTGATAGACTACCGCAAACTTAACAACAAGACTATCGAAGACAAATTCCCTCTCCCTAATATTGAGGACTATATTTTAGACTTTATATCTACGGACGGAAATTTACTATACAAACCGACCATAGACCATTACAGCGGATACATAATTTGAAAGAACCGAATTCCAAACTCATCATATGGAAACTACAACTAGCCGACTTTGACTTTGACGTCAAATATGTACAGGGAAAGATTAACGTAGTAGCAGACGCCCTATCACGAAATCCACCAGAAGAACAAAATTTAAATACCTTAGAAACCTCTTCCCCAAATCCAGAGAAGTCCTAGACGAATTCCTCTCCGCCCCTTCATCTGAAAATAGCGAAGAAGTCATAGAAGACTTAGCTAGAGCCTTAAACATTACCGCCGAAGACGATAGTGAAAGTTTACAAACACAGCATTCTCAAGAATCCTCTAACAGTCAAATCAAAATAGTAGACGACAGAGCCCGCTGTATCAACATAGAAAAAATCCAAATTGTCCTGACCCGCGGTAACCTTGAGATGAAATCTTTAATTGACAAACCTTTTAACGAAACTAGATACAACTGGTAACTAGGTACCCATACTCTAAAGACATAGAAGAATACTGCCTCGAATACTTACAACCGAATCACACATACGGTGTCCTGTGTTCACCCCAATCGAAAATTCAGTGGACGAACAAATCTATGATCAAATCTTTGTCCACCTGTCAGAAATAATAAAAGAAAAATTTCCCTCAGTTAAACTTAAACGTTACTATACTAAAAGACTTGACGTGACAGACACTTCAGAACAAGAAGAAATAATCCTAAATCCACACTTAGGCAAAACTGCACATAGAGGCATTCACGAAGTCTACAATAACTTATCCCTGCGGTACTACTGGCCGAAAATGCTAGAACATATAACAAAAACCATTAACAATTGCTCTCTCTGCAAAGAAGTAAAATACGAACGTAGACCAATCCGACAAATCTACGAAATTACACCTACTCCCTCCAAACCTTTTGAGAAACTTCAAGGGGATATACTGCACAATAATGGTAAACAAATTTTCACACTCATAGACTGTTTTTCCAAAAAACTGTACGGATATTTAATTAGAACCTCCTCTGCAAATGAAATCGTCACTTCTTTGGAAAATTATTTAAGTTTATTCCCTTGCCCTAAAACAATCCAATTTGATAACGGAACCGAATTCAAAAACGGACTAGTCGAAAATTTTCTGAAATATAATTACTTTGACACTCACTTCACTACCGCAAACCATTCAGACTCCAACGGACTAATAAACAGAGCCCATTCAACACTCATTGAGATTATGAACATAATAAAACACGAAAAAGACTACCCCATCACCAAAATTTTAAGACTTGGATTAATAGCCTACAACAATGTCATTGTTTCTAATTTAAAAATGACACCAAACGAAATAACTTTTGGACTTCAAACTAACACTTACTCACAAGACCTGATCCTGGAACAAAAGGTTAAAGAATATCATGATGACAGAGAACTGATAACTCGCGCCCTTAAAGAAATCATTGAAAAAGAAAAGGAAACTCGGACTAACAGACTAAATCAAATCAGGGCAAACATAGAAATCCCTGAAGGTGAAGTTTATATTCGCGATAAACATTATGGCAAAGTAAACCAAAATTCAAAAGAGGGAACTATTCCCGGAAAACTAAACTGGTAACAACGCAAAGAAAAAAATCTAATTTATTAAAACGGCCAAGAAAATTTACAAATCAAACCGTCTCTGTTACAGACGCAAGCGGTCATGCACGTGTTACAACTGCTGACAATGACGAGCCCAGTCATCAGCCTACAGATCACTGATCTAACTCATGGACCTGGAATTATTCCTATTACACTTTAATATGTTATAGATAAATATTACACTTTTATTCATGTTGCTGACGTAGAAATACTAGACTCAGAACTAGATAAGACCTTTAACATTATCAGTACTCCATACCAACTCAACAAAATTAACCAGATAAAATCACTCTTTAAATACTACTACTACCTCCGTAATAAATTAGATCATCTAACCATTAATAAATCTAGAACCAAACGCGGACTCATTAACGGCTTAGGCAAACCCCATATCCTGGCTAACCGGAAACATGGACAGTGACGACATGGAACGATATGATAAAGTCATAAATACCATTGAACGTAACAGTTTTCACCTTGAAAACAACATAAAGAATCAAATGGCATTAAACAAAAAGGCGATAGAAGAATTCAATCACGACATCCAAATTATCCAAACAAACAATGAAAAGATGAGACAATTTTTCTCTAACCCAATTGTAAATCAAATTGAATGGAATCAACAATTTAATTCTATTTTCCATAATCTGGTCCTCATAGCAAACAAAATCAACGATATGGAAGACTATAGAGTTTTGTAGACTGAATATATCCATTCTAGCATCTTAATTCTCAAGGATCTTGAATCTCTACAAAAAAATTCACAATGTAACGTTCATAACATCCGACTTAGAAGCACTTTGGTAATTAAGCAAAGTATATTATTCAATCAAAAACTGGAACATATACTATTTTATTAGCATCCCACTAAAAACCTCTCCCCTTGAGACGTACTCCCTTCTTTCCTACCCCGTAGAGAAAAATAACCACCTCACGACAATTCATATCTATCCACCCTTAATCCTGAAAATTAAAGATGAGTTATTTACGGCTACCTGTGAGGAAATCAACGGTGCTATATACTGTCACAACAAGACAGTGTTAGAAATGACTGTATTCTCCAAATCATTACAAATATCAATCTCTTAGCGTGTAAGACTGTCTATACATCATGTGCATCTTTTATTAAGTATATTCCTTTTGTAGACAATTATTTAACTTTTAGAACCAATAGAATTATAGTAAACAAAGGTAACAATAATGGCACTGTATTCCTTACCAATACGAGTCTTATAAAATTAACTGAAGATGAAACCCAGCTAGATAATAAAGCTATTCACATATATAAAGACTCTAAAGTCATATTAACAAATAACCAAGTGTTTACATATTCCAACATAAAAGTATCTTTTGAAGATTTACATAAAATTAACTTAAAAATGGAACCTCTAGAACTTTTAGAAGAGATACCTAGTAATTCTGTATATATCTACTATTATGTTGCAATTCTAAGAGTTCTGTTGCTGTTGTCCCTCTTGTACTTCTGCTGTGTCCATCGAAAGAAGGTAAATCCACAGCTGAGCACAACAAATGGAGTCCAACCACAACCTACGCCTCGACAGCCATCACCAGCCTCGATCTACCCTGGACTTTCTTGCCAATTGTCGCAGGAGCTCCAAACTTGAGGAGGGAAGAGTTATGGCACCACCTACAGGAGACCAACCTTTACTGAATCAGCAGAAGCTTGCAACATATATATACTCCTCCTTGTACAATAGTAGGGCAGTTGCTTACTTACTTTGTTACTTAGAGTTACATATAGTTACATACAGTGTTAGCCAGTAGTTAATTTAATGTATGTGTTATAAAATAAAGTTTTTTTAAAAAGGTTTTCACGGTCTATCACTCCATAACTTTGATGAATACTGCCCTTTCAATATGATGGTCACAAAGGTAATTACTACGGTAATCATTAAGCGAGCACATAAATTATCACTTGTGTAGATATACCGGTATTTACCAGTATTAATATTTACATGGTGTGTAAATAGCCTAATTGGTGTTAGCGTCGTGTAGTTGGAGATTAGTAAAACATATTTATCCACTATTATGTATGAATCACGATATATTAAAGGAAGAATCCGGTGTGAATCATTCACACGACTTTCTCACGATGAATTTACTATTCAAATTGATTAATTTCTTTAAACTTGCAATGTTGAACGTTTAGTTGGACTTGTGTTACATTTATTTTTACTTTTACTGAACGTGATTTGAATGGCAGCATCCTTTGTTTCAAAATCTTAGAAGCAAGCTTTTATTGGCAATCTTAAAGATGGCCTACTCTGAAATCAATTTCTCCTGAATAAAGGTTGAACATAAATGATAGGTAACCATTCCAAGTTTAATGAAAATTGATGGAGCCCTTTTTTAAAAGAACAGTGTCCTAGGAAGTGAATATCCAAGGGCAGCACGCTGCTTTCGAACTCGGGACCTCCTGCGCGCTACCATTAATTCCTGCCCTAAATTCTATGACGCTTTTAGTATAATCGTGCAGTAGAGCCATTTTTAAGAAAATTGGAAAAACTTCAAGAAAGTTGCACTTACAGTTTGTGGATTTAGACGGAAACGTTCTTACGAGGTACTGCGATGGTCGTTTCTAAACGGAATATCAAGTTTCAGCTTCCTACGATTTTTCTATTTTAAGACACACACGCACAAACTATTTACGAATAACATTTTTTCGTCTGCAGGGAATTTCCTATATTTCCGCTGAACAATCTTTTTTCGAAAACTTGACTACTGCAACAGAAAAATACATACCTGATAGAGAACATCACAGTAACTTTTATGGTATTTTATTTTATGGTACATTTACTATATTTTTATAATTTGATTAATTTCATTTTATGAATGTTCGATTTCTGGTCAGTGTATTAAATTTTTTAAAGCACCATTTATGGGCGACCCAGTATATAGCAAGATGTAAATTGGATATATATATATGTAAAGCGGGATTGCGTGTGGAGGGTACGCTAAATCCTGCTTTGAGTGGTGGGTGACAAGGTGTTTGTCCAGTTAATTGTCTGGATTCTCCTTATAAGCGCTGAGGTTCCTGCATCAGTGACAATACCACTTGTTCCTGCGGCCAGCCACCCGCTACATACTTGATTAGACACAATAAGTTCTAACTTGCTGGAATTTAGTAGTGCTCTGTAAAGTTCCCAATGTAGGCCTTGGTACGTAGAGAGAGAGAGAGAATATTTGCTATCCGCCTACTGTACACGATACCTACAAACAGTTGCATGTAAAGTTTTACGGATAGCAACAAGATCGTTCTGGAACTACATCCCTTGTTTATTTTCTTATCTCTGGTACACCAATCATTTCGACAGATCACATTTTCAGAAATTAATCTCCGATTGAAAATACTTGTAGCCGGAGTTCCACTGATTCCCCTGAAAATAATTCCTTTCTCTTTTTTTTATTGTTATAAAAGAGAGTATTGCGATCGTATCAAATTTTGGAAGTTGAATTTGTACCGGAAATATATAAATGTTTTGAAGTTCTCTGAATCTTTTTAGCGAATGGTGTGTGCGTGCATATGCATGCAAAAACAGAAACAATAAATACAGGAAGCTCCAACTTTAGTTACCACAATTCCACAGATAAAATATTAGGCCATCTCCCCTCAACTTTTACTTATTTTGACTTTCTTACTATATTTTTACCCAGGAAAAATTGATTTACCTTTGCCAGATTTGAGTTTGTGATATCCAAAAGAAAAAAGAAAAGTCGATCAGGTCACGAGTTTGATGCCGGGTAATGACCCTAGACAAAAATAAAATCAAATATGAAAATCATCATTTTCTTTTATTCATGAATATGAATTTTTCTGTGAAAATGCGACAGTTTCAATGTTTTGCAACTTCAATTTTTCGCGCTATTCTTGATAAACGATATCAACAATGTAAAAACTCTTAGTAAAAGCTCTGTTACTTAACTAGCCATATATATATATATACCATATTAGCATATCCATACTATATACCATACTAGCTATATATATACACCATATACCATATTAGCCATATGTATACCATATACCATACTAGCCATATACATACCATATACCATACTAACCATATGTATACCATACTAACCATATACATATATATACCATACTAGCCATATGTATACTATGCTAACCATATACACACCATATACCATACTAGCCATATACATACCATGTAACATAGCCAGCAATATATGTACTTTTTTCCTGTGAAAATTGCATTTACATCATTCTGGAGTTGGTTGTTGTGGTGGTTGGTTCCGCAGAGCTGGATGACCGTCGATGACCACAAAAAGAAGCAGGCTATCACGGAAAATGTCTTTGAGATTCTGGAGATCTTTGATTTAGGCTAAGTTTTAAGTTATTTATTTTGCCGAACATTGACAGAGAGCGTTGCTAAACAATGTAGTCAGTTCAGGTGGAACTTATGTCATAATAAAACAATGTACAAGAAAAATTGTAATCCCCACCATGTATGTAATGGTTACGGCTAACTAAATATCTTGTAAATATACTAAAATCGTAGAGAATTTGTAGTATTATAAAGATTCAGTAGGAGGAAGTGGGTGAGTGTTTCACTTCAGATTTTTGTTTGTTTATCGTACAATGAAAATGGAGAAAAAGTTATACAAAGATCTAACACAGTGGTGGTAGTGTTTTGCTCAGTGGAAATGATACAAAAGAGAGTAAATAATAGCGATCCGGGGCAACTGAGAAAGGTTTCACTCCAGTAGTGTGCGGCAGTTTGTTTTTTCTTTTATATTTTTTATTTTGGTCCAAATGATGAAGTATATATATATATGGTTATATGTGTGGGCATGTGTGTGTGTGTGTGTGTGTGTGTGTGTGTAGATATGTTTGTGTTTTAAGAATAGAATGGTATTCACCCATTGTGTTACCTCGCTTTTCTTACTAAAAGATATCATCTGAAGTGCCTGTTTTGTGTGTGTGTGTGTGTGTGTAGTGTGAGTGTGTGTAGTGTGAGATATAAGTGCGGTAGTAAGAAGATAGAGAAAGAAAAACTACTAAGAGTATTGCGTTAGAAGGTGTAGCGCATGGTCTGACATCCCGCCGGAGCAACATCAACTGAGACAGTGCGAGAGGAGCAGGTGGTTGGATGTGAGAAGAAAATCTATTTAGCAAGTTTTCTTCCACGGCTGTAAAAGAAAGAGTCAAAGATCAAAGAGTAGACAACGTCCGACGCCGAATACTCTATCCTACACGATCTCCGGGACATACCACTTGCATTTCGAATTACAAACAACATACCCTTGTATTCTACCTTAGTTTTTCTTTTCTTTTTCTTTTTACTTCTACTTATTTTCCTTTCTACGATTCCCCAGTTTTTCTATCAGTCTGCAAGCAATTTTTCTACCGAAATTCAAGAAATGTCAATACTTTCCACGTATCAAAAGTTAACAATTGATTTTATTCAATTCGATTTTCTTTATCTAATTTGAATAATCTATTAAAACTTGATAGTTTCAAGTGCATAACAATTAAGCTAACTTTAAAAAATATAGAATACTTTATACAGTATACAGGCACTAGATGCTTTACCGGCTATTTTACTTTAATTTAATTTGAGAAAGTTTCATCGAATGTTTATTTTTATTTGAGTCGAGTATGTAAATTTTACCAAGTGTCTGTTCAAACAAATTCTGATCTGAAACACTCGCTAATCCTCTCTTCTATTGCAATTCTCATCGTTTTAACCAACAAATTTTCTACAAATTTGGGATTATTTCTAAATATTTAGGTGCCTTCAATATTTAAAAAGCTGGGGGAAAATCGCACTATTATGGAATAGTTCCTCAGAGAGAAGTGCGGCGTCCCAGACCCTTAGATCTACCCATAAAATTAAATTTTAGGAAAAACGTTTACGTACACGAGTATGAAAACATGAATATTTTGAATGCCAAATTTTAAGAAATCCGATGGGATTAAGGAAATACGTGGAAAACTGAAGAAAAGAAAAACATGCATAAATATCGTAAAAATATTCAAACTTTCTGTCAATCGATTTTCTTCAAACTCAGAAGATTGCAACTTATTTCTTTTAGAAGCCTTCCCCATACCCCATACCCTCATACCCCCATCCCCATATACCTCCGTAAACGTTTCTAAAATAAAATTGTCCACATAAAACTGTTTGTAATAAATGGGATATTTGTAAGTTGTACACATTTCAGAAATTCAATCTCAGACCGGATCAACCCTTAAGTTTTACAGCTGTCCGAACCAATTAATGACAATAAGCCCTAGTGTCTATATTCGGGTCCTTGTAGAGGTACTGAACCTATTCTCACCACAACCTACACAATCTGTCAAAAGATGGTTATAGCCCTTTGTCACACAAAAACTTGTACAAAATGGATATGGCATGAGCTCTATGACGAAGAAATGTCCCCCCCCCCCAACCACATAAACTTTGAAAGGCATAACAACATGTTGCTGTAAAATTATCTGAAAGTGGAAAGTCATCAGGCATGAGAGTCTAGTTTGCAGAAAATTTATTGAACAGGAAGAAATTGAGAAAGAAATAAAAGAAAATAATGATTTTCATATCAGATTTTATTTTTGTTTAGCGTCCTTTAGGGGGGGGGGCGGAGAAGTCACATTATAAAGAAATTGTGTCAAACTCGTGACCTGATCGACTTTTCTTTTTCATTTTGGATATGACAAACAGATACGGTACCTAATTATATTTTTTCTGCACAAAAAGTAGTGGAAAACAGATATCTATCTGTGAAAGTTCAATAACTCAATTCTGACAAAGGAAAATCCAGTTTTCCTGGTCAAACAGATAGTAATATGATCTAAATAAGTTGAAACTGCAGACCCCTAATATTTTATTTGTCACTTAAAAGCTTTTTAATAGCTGTAACGGTTATCTTACCTTTAGGTCTCTCTTTGTAAGATTCGAATTTCTTAGAATGAAATTCTTTGGCTTTCTAAATTAAAAGAGCAATACTAATTTAATGAAAGCAAGGTGTTTCTCTTGATGAAAGCAATTATCAAGAATTGTTTTGATGGAAGGGGTAATAAAATGAATAGTGGGAGGAGAACAGAAATTGGAATGTGGAAATAATGGCAGGCAGTCTGTTCCCACTCGCTCCTCTCCAAGGTTGAATATTTTGGGAGGGTAGTGCCAGCAGTGGTGGAAATATTTTAAATTAAACTGATGATTTCCACTATTCTATTATTGCACTTCAACTCGCACTACACCCAGTAGCTCAAATAGCGCCATCTAACTAGATTCACAAGAACTAATATTACTATATTATTAATGTAATATCTGCAGACCCTCTGACTTTCTCAATAGAAGTAAGTTTTGCTGCAATTATATGTATATATAAACTATCCAGTACTTCCCTTCTGTTAAAAATACTGATATAAACTTTGGTCAGCACCTTTTTGGAAGAGGCCAATTGCCCAGTTTCTAAGTGTTCCATCCTTACCCTCAAAATGCTAATCCACTGCCAGCACTTCCTATCCCAGAAAACTCGTCTAATACTAGTTTCCTCCTTAATTTTTCCCCTATTTTAATAATGGATGTCTAGTTTATGGAAGCCACTCTGGAGATCTCGGAAATCAACATAAAGTTTAATAAACTGTTCCCTAACATATGTCTTCGGGATGTATAGGGATGCCCCGTACCCCAATCATACTCCGTATTAAGGTGTTTTACCATTTTTTTGTCGTCAGTACTAACCATACAGTCCCAAAGATTAATCTTCCAACTTCTCCAATTCAATCCTCCATCACTCCGTCACACACTTGTTCTCGCCCTTCCGACCTTTACATTCCATCTCATAAGACAGCAGCATACAGTAAATCTTTCCGAGTCCGTGCCATTTCCATTTAAAACTTTCTGCCCAAAACTGTTGGTCCTCTCCCAACATTCCCTATCTTCAGAACTCGGTCTTTATCTTCACCAAGCACATTTACACCATACCAATTAATGTTAAACGTATTTCCCCCGATATGGCTATAATCCCTTGTGTATAATATTATTCGGTCCTTAATGTTTATCCTTAGTTAATTTATTTTTTTATTTTTATTTTTTTTTATTTTTTTATTTTTTTTATTTTTGTACATTATAAACCTTTTTTTCATTTAGTTTTACTTATTCCAGAACGGGTCTTTACTTTTTGTTCAAATAGCACTTACTAACTATACTAGTTTAGGCACAGAAGACTAATTTTTTATTTCATTTTTTTCAGTAGGTACCTTAAAAAATGTATATATATAATTATGTGTTGAAAATGCCTACTAATGGTTTTTCTTTTTTTAACGTACTGTATATACTATTTGCCTATTGTATTATATTTATTATTTTCTTACTGTACTACATTATGCATACATACATTACATATATATATTTACTTTTCTTAAGCTCTGTTATACTTATATTACGCACTATATTAACTCGTTAATAATAACTTTAAATTTTATTTGCAGTAAACTCAAGCAGACGGCTTATGCCATGCTTTTAATACTTTGTCATTTCTTTATTTTTTTTGTATTTTTTTCCTAATAAAGTATTATTATTATTATTATTATATTATTATTATATAATTATGTATGTTTTTTATCTTATTTTATTAATTTTTTTTTTTTCCTTTACTGTCTTTGTTTGTATATTTTTATGAGTTAATTATGCCTATTTTATACAATTATTCTTATTATTTCAATACTTGTCCATACAACTTCATGTAATCTTTCTTTTGTTAATTATCTCTTTATGTTTATCTACACCATATTAATTAAGTTTTTTCTTTCTAGTTTCTATTATTATTTTCTTCTCATACAGTGTGTACTAATTATGTAAAAGTTCAACTCTTTGTATAGGACTTAAAAGTCCTAAAACAAATAAAGAAACTAAACTAAACTATTCACATTTCATTTATATTGTTTTTGTTTTTCCATCAGCCAGACCTAGGCCTTTCTTTGGTATTAATATTCAATCGTAGGGGTATCCCAGAATAAAGTAATTTTTTAATTTTATTATATAGTGATAAAATCCTGAGGAGTTAGTCTCAATTATGGTGCCACAATAGACCCACGGGGGTCGCGGTGGCGCAGGCTGAAGAGCCACGTCTCCCAAAGAATCTAATCTAGTCTCAATTATAGATAGAAGGGACTGTTGCTTTTAATTTAATTTTGGGTGGGGGGAATTTATGAATTAGATTTAGTCTCAAGTCCCTTCGAAGAACTTTCAGACCGACAATTTATTTGGCCATACCGATGAAGTTGTCTGAGGAGTTAGTCTCAATTATGGTGCCACAATAGACCCACGGGGGTCGCGGTGGCGCAGGCTGAAGAGCCACGTCCCCCAAAGAATCTAATCTAGTCTCAATTATAGATAGAAGGGACTGTTGCTTTTAATTTAATTTTGGGTGGAGGGGAATTTATGAATTAGATTTAGTCTCAAGTCCCTTCGAAGCACTTTCATACCGACAATTTATTTGGCCATTCCGATGAAGTTGCCAGAAGAAATTATGTTCATTTTCCGACTAAAAGAAATAACTAGAAAAGTAATATGTTTTTCACGGGATATGCGATCGGTTAGAACATGGACATCTTAGTTTTAGAAATATAAAAACGGTGTAATAAATTTAAAATTCTTTTATAGATATAAAGTTACATTTTTTCCCAATAATATTGACCTAATGGGGAAATTGTGACGCATGCAAAAAATATCTAATGAATATTTTAATACCAATGAAATAATTTGTTTGCTCTGTGTAAAAATGTCAAGTTTTTGCACAAAAAAAAAAAAAAGTTTCTATATCCCAAAGGAATCGAACGAAAAGAAAATATTTAACTCAAAATATATAAAGTCCTTTTTAAAATGTACAAATATTTAATACCTTAAGAATTTATCTAACTGGGGATGATATACAGGAAAGGAAAAACAACAACAAAAAAAAACAGGAATTTCGACCTGAATTTTTTCAAAATCTTGTATAAGAGGGGGTTACCGTCAGAAATCTTTTTTAGTAATTCTCTCTTTAAACGGAATAAAGCAGTGCTACGGACATGGCGTTCCTTGCCCGCATTTTTTTGCTGTAAATTCTTAATTTACAGCAAAGTTTTACGGCGGATGTAGCTGGCGGATTATTTTTATTCATTAAAATTTATCACATTTCTTGTAAGACCCGCGTATTAGTACCCTCAGCCTTAACAGTTTGGCATATTTTTTTTGCACATTTTCTTTTTTCGTAACTTGTTCAGGTTTTTAATTATAATCTCTCTATGTTCTATATTGTGCCATTCCAGTTTTCAGCGTAAATAATTCAGTTTTCAACGTAAATAATTAATAGTTTTTTCCCACGGAAAAACGAAACAAAAAAGTTAAAAGTTTCAAACGTATGATGTATGTCTTTCTTTCTCCCCCCCCGCCAAATTGGAGACCAAAATGTTTCGGACAAAATCCATCAATCTGCAAGCAAGTATGACATTATAGAACAGATTTTAAGTTTTTCGAGTAATTGTGTTTAAATGATATACTTGAAACTTCGAATGAGAAGTGAACACCCACTTATAAAACCAAACACTTTTATTTGAAATATGGGGGGGGATGGGGGAGAAAGGAAGTTTGATTTTACTGATGCTCAGCAGAATCTGAGAATATTTAAACTGCCGTTACAACTTTTGTTTAATGTCTGTCGTAATCGCTGTTTTCATAATTTAGTGAAGTTTTCGGTAAGACTTTAAAAATCTTTAAAACTAACAAGCAAATGTTGGTTTTCTGCAAATATTCCTACTTTGCAGAAAATTTTTCAAATTAGAATTACAAAATATTAGACTGAAAGAAAGCATGTTTGATGCTTTACACCAGATTATTTGTTTGTTAGCGACGATTTATGTTATGTTGGGTTTTATTTGTATGTGCAATAATGTAAACATGAAAAAATTCCCAAAGAACAAACCTGATGTGAGCTTTACATATGAAAATGGAGAGTTTCTCAATTATTATTGTTTTTTTGGTGAAAACTTCCGTGTTGTTTCTTCAAATACGGTTTTCCAATTAAACGTCTAAAGATCTACACTTTTTATTTGAAAACAAAAAAAAATTAAAGTGGTTCTGTGGAAACTACGACCCGTTGATTGGCCTTTTCAGTGCAAGTTGGGTTGTTCCGTTACCTGTAAATACTTAGTACAAGACAACTAAGTATTTAGTTAAAAATAATTTTCCAACCGTTTAAAAATTTTATTTTCCCTCTAAGTAGTATTGCGTTAAATTTTCGAATTAGCGTTTTACTAGGAATACAAGTTTTGACGTCCCAGGAGCTCGATAAACGTTTTTTTTTTGAAGTTGGTTTTACCTATACATAACTCACCGTTGATCTCACTGTTACGGAAACATACGGCAATCTGATTAGCAGACGGTTTTTTAACGATGCCTCTCAGATTGCAGTATTCTTATTTTATGCACCATAAACCCGATATTAGTGCGCCATTCCTCTGTATTATACAGTTCAACCAAATGAGATTAATGAGCAAATGGTGCCAAGGGAAGCTTGCGCATGTAGCAAGAATTTTGTTAAAATCATTGGCACCATTTTCAAAAAAAAAAAAAATCACCAAAAACTGAACAAAAAAAAAATCGGTGAAGTCGCAATTCTAGTTGATGAATTTTGTCCGAAACCTTTGTGTCAGATGCGGTGTTACGTAAAAACACATACACACATACTGGCCACTCAGGGGACCTCAGGGGACCTGTTTTCTCAGCACATGTATTTTCGGTGAGAAAACTAGACACGTTCGCAATACTTCCTTTTTCTGGGAACTTCCCAGAATGTTACTTAACTTTGAATTTTTACTTTCTCTTAAGAAAGTAAACACTCAAAGTTTGGAAGACAATTTTTTCAGTTAGCACTATGAGAATTGCAGTAAGAAAAACTCTCTACCCGCAAGGGGTATCTATTGAATGCCGTTACTTGGGGAGTACCGATCCCACGGGTTATCACATCTTAGAATTCCATGCACTTCGTCAGAACAGTACGTAATAGAATTAAAAACTACATACACTTTACCCTTTACAGACAAGGACAAACAAAGTACACAAACAGTACACAAACTAGGGTAGTTAATTGGCACAAGCGAGGGAGAAGGAAGTAGCGCGTTAGCTCAGAGATAAGCGCGTTGGACCAGCAATGCGGAGGTTCCGGGTTCGAATCCATCATGGTGCCATTACATTTTCTCCTTCCAGGTTCCTCTAAAACTCCGGTGATGGATAGTGTTGTCTGTAGCTAGTAAACACTTCTCGGAGACCGTCAATGACTTAGACCGAGGGGCACGATGGATCTTTCGGGTCGCAGTGCAATATATTCCTTTACAACAATTTACAACAGATACTCTGGCTGCTAGTATTTCACATCCGACATTTGTTTTTTAAATTATTAAGGTTTATAAAATATTTGTTGTGATTGAGTTCGCAGAGCTCAATCCCAAGTATCTCTGGAAAGTATCAGAGATTTTTCCGATAAAGCCTGCTTCATTTTGTGGTCATCGAACGGTTTCGGGCTTTTTTCTGCGAAAAATTTGTCTCAGTTTTCGTGCCCCACGCGTTCTCCAGCTCAGTGTGGTGCTGTTTCTCATTGTTTGAGCATCAACCGGCGCATCTAGCCAACAATTCATTGCTTCCAACGTTTTTGTGCTTTTTTTTATTAATTGCGAGTGCTAATATGATTATACGAGAAAATAATTGTACCCGTTTTGTCGGTTTCGGATTTCCCCGATTATTTCCGGACGGATCACCGAGGTATTACTGTCAAATATATTGTGAAAACTAAAAATTAGAAAAAAGAAAATTATCAGGTGAAGCTAGAAAACCTGGTGTAAGTGAAAATCGTGAGGTAATCATCAGAGCTGTATTGGTATCGTTTTATGGATACCGGAAGTCGAAGTGAGGAGTAAGTGTTGTTAGTTAGAGAGATTAGAGAATTGGTATTCGAAATACGAACTACTGATTTATGAAAATAAACTATATTTTAACAAATAATTTAAAGTGTATTGAAATAGAAAAACTAAGATGCACAATTGTAAAAGAATATAAGAATTATGAAATGAATATAAAATATTAAAGAAATAGTGATAAAACCTTAAATAGGGACGCGCTCGCGATGTGTGATGGTGCTTCTGATCTTCTTTCGTACTGGCACTTAACTGACTGATAACTCGAACTTAACTGATGGATGACTCGCACTTAACTGATTGATGACTCGCACTTAACTGATCTGGAACTCCAGCGGGCGACGTTTATATTTGCATCACTCACACATCGGCTGATGTGTAAGTACGTGCCACACTAAGACATCTCTCGTAGTATATTGACCCTAGGGGAGGTCGGTAGTTAACAAAGGCTGTTTTGGCCGGGGTGGCGACGCTTTGTTAACAGATGGTGGCCAGGTGGCCTCTTGAGTGTACGTTGACCCTTGTATGAAGGAAATACAAAAAAGGTTTTGCGGCGGTTCTCTTGACTGTATATTGACCCCTGTTTGAAAGGGTTTTGCCGCGGTTCTTGACCTGCAGATAGCGGCTGGCTGTATCCTTTTCCATTTTCCAATCACTACTTATAATTTTTAGATTTATTTAAAAATTATATCTTCTTTCTTCTTGTTGCCATCACATCACAGAGCTTTGATAAATCTGTTGAGTAAAACGTTGCTTTCAATGAAGTTCAGTAATTTTAGATATATTGGAAAAGAAATATTTGATTGAACTCCTGTGTGCTCATATATTTCCTTATAATATTAGTGGTGCCAAATTGCTAGTTTGTATATCTAATTTATCTGTTTAACAAATTATTATCTATTTAACAAATAAATAAAAAGAGAAGAAGCAGAAAAAATAAATAAAATAGAAATCGAGCGTTGAGTATTAACGTGAAAACTGTTGGTGGTGGGGAGCGGTGGCGGGGGAGGAGATTCCTTACATTGAGTTTAATCGCCTGTAACCACCCCTCTCGGTTTACTAGTTTACTTTAATCAGTACGCTCTCTTTCTCTTCCTTTTTAATTCTTTCAGCGCTCATCGCTCTCTAAACACCGTGTAGCGCTGAACTTAATTCCTATCTGGCTGACTTGCAAAAGCAACCAGTATAGGAAAAAAAAAAGACGAGAAAATGAGAAAACAAATAACGCCCCCTGGAAAGTATTTTTGTAATCACTCAATGGGGATGAATGTTGCTGGCTGTAAGAGCGCTGATTATGTCTGTTTCAAACTTTATCATCTCTTTCTTTTCTCTTTTTATTTTCTCTTTTTATTTTCATTCTTTTTCATATTTTATCTCACAGATTTTTTTTTTTTTTTAAAGAAAAAAAGAAGAATCATTGAATTTCCCAGCATTTCAACTCTGAGTTTTCATATATATATGTTTATGTGTGGGTGGATGTATTTTATCTTTCCCTTTACAAATTTGCATGTTTTTATTTCCAAAAAAAGATGTTACACTTACCGAACGTTCTTTTGAACTATATAAAGTAAATAAATATCTAAATGGTAAATAAGAAATAAAATTGAGTGTAAGTTATTTACATTAATTGTAAATAAATTAAAAACAAATCTTGCGTAAAATACTCGCACGATTCTTACTGTAACGCACACCCTTTATAATAAAATAATTTTCTTCAATATGATCTTTTAGATTTCCGCCGCCATTTTCACGTTACTTGTGTTTCCAGGTAACTCGGAAACTCAAATGTTTTTCAATTTTCTTCAAATCTGAAAACTTTTTGTACATTTCTATTTGCTCCAGTTTTATACAAATGGATGAGGACTATGCACTAAAATATTAGTGAACGTGAACAATGAATCAGGTCACTTAATACTTTTCTAAAAACATAGGTGATAAATCTGTACATATTCGGTTATGAACTAAGTTTTTAGAGAAACAGTAGTCACATTATCGAGAAAATCGCGGAGAAACTGTCGTCATTCACTGAAGTTGCAATTTCAGTCAAGTGATTTTTATTTGGAATTTGAAATTGCACTTATAACACTCCCCCCTCCCCCACCAGAGCATCCATAAATAAATTTTTCTAGAATGTATTTCAAATAAATGGAAGAAATCTAATTGTGTCCAAAATGTAAATAAAATCATTTCGAGAAAATTGCACAATGTTAGAAAACATCGATACACTAATATGATACTTCCGTTTATTTGAGTAACTTGTTTTCTCATAAGGGGACTGTAAAAATATATATTCCCGATAAAAGTACAATTCCAAATATCTGGCACAATTGCAATATACTCTCTTATTAGGAGGCATAAGAGAATATAAAATATTGAGAAACGATTATTTTTTATGCACTTTCTCAAGCAACAAAACTCCCATCGATGATCTGTATGTTGCATCAAACTGGATTTGGGGGAGGGGAGCCTAATCTTTCAGAACCCCCATAATCCTCCAACAGAAAAATCTTTTTACTATTTCTGAGAAAATATCTCGAAAACCTGAAAAAAAAAACAAACATGAAGTCTATCTGCATAATCGATTAACTTTGAGTTAATAATTTTAAAATATCTTTAATTATCCTCCGTAGTAAGGATTAATAAAACTTATAGTATTTTAAAATGGCAGTTTAGAGGAATGCTGTTAATCATCCTTCCCTAGAACCCCCAAAATTCAATTGTCTCAGAATACTACTTCAGATAAAAGTGATAAGTCTTTTAATTAAAATATATTATATGGATGAATATGGATGGGTCCGCAATGCTGGATAACATCTGGTATTTTATCCGTCGTAGCATTCATATTTTCGGATTTTCATCCATCGTCAGACTAAAGTTATCAAGTTTGTCTAGAGAATTCACTTCAACTTAATTTTTTTGTTACACACTACATTTGTTGACTTGTTGATTGTATGTGCGAGAGGTTATAAGATTATCCATTACCTTAAACTAACGAGGGATAAAATTCTCTCTCTCTCTCTCTCTCTCTCTATATATATATATATATATATATATATCAGTAAATCGGTACACGAAGTTTGAAGCATATTGAAATATTCAGCTCTGTCACGTTTCCAATTGAATGATTTTGAACGAAATTTTCATGTTAGGGGTATCTTGCAATTTTCGTTTGTGTACACAGTAAATTTAGCTTCCGAAGTTTTATGCCAGATTTTGAATTTGACATTGACCATTGAAGCTTAATGGTCAAACACAAATGGAAACATCAAACCTCAGGGATTTCTCTCACCAAGGCTCTGCTGCTCAGGTAGCAAGTTGCCTCACTAATTTCAGTAAAGTTGAAAATTGCATTTTTTATTAAAGAGAAAGAGCGTTTAATGTTGCTCTACAACCGCAAATATTATGGAAGAACCTTCCAAATGTCATGGAAATAAAACTGCAATTTTCAGGGCTGTCATCGCTCAAAAATATTATAATGGATTTTTATTCTTCGGATGGAAAATACAATTACTGTCCAGTTTTCGAATGTAATTTTGTAAAAAAGAAAAGTGTGTATTATAAAGCTTGTTGAACGCTGTTTATACAAAATACACAATGAGCAAACTTTTCACAAATGGAAAACTGCCATCGCCATACTGGCCCACTTTCTATTGCTTTCCACTCCGCTCTTACTGCTTTCCGCACTGCTACATCCACAGCTTTTCCACGCCTTTCTTCTCTGTACTTAATCAATTCTCCCTTAAATATGCTGGGTTATTTAATCTTTTGTTTATAAGAAAAAAACCATAAAATCTGGTGTGAAAACTGGACGACTTTCTCTTATTGCAATCACATTCATAATGGATAAATTGTCTGTAAACTTACTAAACTATTATGCTTACTAAAGGTTTAGTAGGATGCTTGCATTACACGGAAATAAAGGGATGGGCGTTATACATGTTAACCTGATTGTGATTGCACTAAATGTCAAGTGGCCATCTCTTGCAGAATTTTAAAGTTACTCAAGAAACTAATCATAACAAGCAAACTACTTTCTTCACTCAGCTCTCTGTTAGAAGCCTTTTTATAGGCTACAGACTCACCACACTCTAGCCACACTAGCTCACACTAGCTAAACTACCATTAGAACAAGTAAGAGTTCTATCTAGCCATACACTCTTCAAGAGACTTACATCAGCTGACGCTACCATGCTATCACCTTAACCTAATAATTTTTTCACCTCACAACATCATCAAACTACAAATTGAGTATAAAGCGCCAGTAGTTTGTGTTCATCAATTCACCAGTCATCAGTAATCTATTTCCTATTACTCTATTGTTCTAATGTTGTTGTTCTGTAATGTATGTCTATTGTTCTGAAGTTTCAGCTCTGCAGATATCATTATGATGGAGAAACTGCAAACAAAGTTTCTGAAACTGTTATTACCGACCCAAAATATTACCCTCTGCAAATCTATCGTTATTATCAAAACTACCAATGCAAACTCCTTGATATGCACATATATAAGATTAGAGACCTGCAAATTACTTTTAAAAGTTACTGACAATGGACAATCAGAGGCTGCCTTTTGGTTGGGCTAACTTTCTTTCTGACATTTTATGGAAAGAGTGCCTTATGAAATTAGGAGATTCTTGCGGAAAAAATTGTAAATATAAAAAATGTAAACTGTAAAAGCCAGGATATTACTGAAATCTTAGATTGTGGGTTTAATGTATATTTTATACGGCTTCCAAAGTTAACTAATTATTACTTTAATTTTGTAAGATTCAAATGAATGTGCTGTTAATTATTGTTCAAATTCTTCTTGCATTTACAAATTTTCCAGCATAAAATATTAAATTTATATTTTGACTTCTACTAAAAACTCTAAGGAATTGTTGATGGGGTGGTTTAAAGTGCACTGCGCCCTTGAAAGATTTATTCTATCCCCAACTTTGTGCCAAGATGAGTCCTATCATACTCCTTCCAAACTTGAAAATCTGGTAAGGTCCTAGGGAGGATACATCCCCGTCTATAAACCTTAACTGTGATAGCGTCACTCGTCCGTCCGAAGATGTATTGGAGTTTCTTTCCTCCCCCCATAGAATCAACAAATGCTTTCACCCAATTCTTGGCGCAGCTTCTTCAGATGCCTTTTTGAGTCTATATGTGTGGAAAAAAAAAAACCCTATATGAAGCCTCAGAAATCGAAATGGATAATCTAGACTACTTTTTTCTTTTATTGAATGGTTCACCATTCTTTATAATAGTTGAATATTTACGTAAATAAAATGAAATTTTCAGTCAAACACTTCAGTTGAGATTTAATGTGAGCAGCTGTTTTCAATAAATATTATATTTACTTGTTTAGGTATTTATTACATACATATATTATACATGTGAATGTTATACATATCAGTATTTTTATATATATATATATATAAAATATTCATGTATGTATGTGTATTTCAGTAAATATAAATAAATATTATCAGTATATGTTTAAATATACATAAATGAATAAATAAATAAACAGATCTGTATAGATATATCTATCTGTTATTTATAATATCAAGATTAATCACAATGTGTGTATATATAAAAGCTAATACTATATTATAATTATTACATTTTTTACTTAATTATTGCTATTTTATGAATATTTAAAAGTTGTAACATTTTCTAGAGAGTATAATGCATTACTGAGTAGAAGTAACTTTATCTAACAATTATTGCATTTTATTTTAGTAAGAACATTATTAAGAACTGAATGGTGCCATTGTCCTTCGTTCTTTTGTTTGACAAAATAATTTCGTTCTGGAAGAAGTAACTTCACATTTCTAGATACTTAATCGAGAAAATTTCTGAGTGTATATTGTTTTTTAACACAGTTCCTGAGACTGAGTACAAACTTTTCCATAATGCAAAGATTTAAAAGTTGCAATCAACTAAAAAAAAATAGTTTTTTCTTTTAAGCGAAGAATCCCCTCCTCCCACACGCCTTAAGTAGAAAAGTGATGCAATCCTATATCAATGCCCACAAAAAAACAATAATGGTGTTTTTAAGAATTTCCGATGATGGGAATGACTACAAACACATACGATAGTGTAATCGTGTTATGTTTGTGCCATTGAGTTGCTATATAGGGAAGGGAATTATGGCTGCTGACCTTGCAGGTCCCCTTCAGTCTTTTGCGGGGAGAGGGCTCTTAAAAAAACGGCTAACTCAAGCACTTTATTTTATTTTTTCAGAAAAAAACGCCCAGGCTTTCAATACTGATACATACAACTTTCCTTCGTGGAATTACTTAATTTCATAAAAAAAAGTTTTTCGTTCAATTATATTAATTATGCTCAATTATTTTATATTATTGTTTTAGTATTGAACTTTTTTTTTTTATCATTACTGTCCTCTTTGAACAAAAATCTGGTGTGAAACATTCAAGTTTCTCTTAGTGCAGTTTACAAAATTGTAATTAACAAATTTTATAATTATTATACCAAATTTAATAAAATTCGTTTGTGTTTATATGGAGAAAATCACGAAAACTGAAAAATACTTTACAGTATTATTATTATTATTCAAGCAAGGAGAGGGCCATCCAAAGCCTCCCTGGGGCCATATAGCTATCCCTAAGAAATAACAACTACTGGGTCTGGAACAAAAGTCCAGGCCCAGGTTTTACCCATTTAAGTTTCACCACAGACCGAACAAATTGGACCAAAACCTTAAAAGGACATAGCTTAAGATCCTCTACCGTATCCTATTCCGGCCGAAGGTCCTAAACCTAATCTCCTCACAGCTCAAACAATCCGTCATTAGATGCATGGGTGTTTCCTCCTTCGTCTCACAAACTCTACAAAGGGGTCAGGCATGAGTCCCATTGTATAGCGATGTCTCCTTAAGCCACAATGCCCAGTGAGGAAGCCAACCAGATGCCTGTGAAAGACATCGGATCCCGCTATTCAAAGCTCTGTCCGGACCCCCAATGAGCATCTTAGCCTGCTGACAACCCACTGCACTCATCCATAAGGATGAGGTCATCCACCTCTGGAAGCCTGACAAACATGTGCCAGAAGACACACCAACAGCAGGTTGGAACCAATGAAAGGGAGAGAGGCCCCTAATTTGGCAAACCTATCCACCTCCTCATTCCCAAAGTTTCCCATATGACCTAGAACCCAGACCAGAAGCACATCCTTCAACGAAGAAAGATCTTCCAGTCTTTAAGAACATTCCAACACCAATCTGGAAGTGAAGACACATGAGCGAAGCGCCTTCAACGCAGCCTGGCTGTCCGAGCAGATACAAAACACCTTTTAAATTAGTGTTACGCACCATCATCCAAAATACAACAAATAATTGCATAAACCTTAGCCTGGAAAACAGTGGTCCATTCACCAAGAGATACTGCGAAGTCTCAATAGATCTACCATTCATTCCGGAACTGTCCGCGTAACTTCGGAGGTAATTATCAGGTAGACGGACCCCATCTTCCCTAGAATGTAACCTGGTACTGTAAGAATTATCGAAATCAAAAATCTTCAACACTCTGTCACAACGAACACCTGTAATACGAACCTTTGAAAGCATGTATTTAAGGATTCACTAATTTGGTTGATTTACTTTAAATTTAAATTGTGTACAACAAATATTCATTTAACAAGAAAGATGCTGCAGTTTAAATTCAAATTTTTCCGAGAGAGTTTTTGAGAAGGTTTGGTAGCGATTTATTTAAAAAAATGTCTGTTTCAATAATATATAAGGTATATGGGATGTGGCTCAATATTCCTCTATCACTATAAAGATAATATAATTATCATGTTTCATGACATTTAAACGTTAAAAATTTAAAAGAGTTAATTGAAAGTGTAGAAATGATTGTAATAAGTGAGAAAAGAAAATCATTATATATATTTCGTACCATACTTTCTTTTAAACAATTTTCAAATGAAATGTGTAAACGGAAAAGAATGAAAGGAAAAAACCGATTTCCAACAAATGAAATGCAAATGTTTAGATAAGTATTGATTTTAAAATGAATAAGTGATGAACTTTCACTTTTTTATTTTTTTGTTCGTAAAAAGAAAAGTAAACTAAAAAAATAGAAACTGTTCCTTAAATAAATAAAGTGGTATTTAAGTATGATCTTTAAGTTATATAAAATTTCTTCTATTGGCGGGAAAACTTGGGGCACTGATTTCATGAATTATGAATGAATTTTGCAGGTCCAACTTGTTTTGTGTGAGCGAATGAATATATATAGGTACGGTTTGTGTTTGCCGGTTGACCTTACCCCTCTCTCTTGCCTCTGAATACATATTTACTCTCTCCCCACCATGGAAAAACCATTTGAGCGGGTAATGTTGTTCTTAGCGGTGAGTGATAAATTCCAATGGTGACCACCACTGTGAAATTAGTGGATAGTTAAGTTCAGCAAAAGTTTGCCCCACTATGAACGCTACAAACATATTCCAGTATTCAAAATGTAATGTTGCTGGCGCGAATTCTTGTAATTGGCCCAGCTAGTACCATTGTACAAACACAGGCACGTCGCAGGGGCTCATTCATTTCTAAAAATATGTACTGAATCATAACTGATACCAGTTTAATCAGGGAATTATTTAAATTTATGTTCGTTAAAGTTGAAATTTAAGTTTGGCTTGCTGTTTGATTTTGGAAAGCTATACCTTCCAACTGGATGGAAAGTAATGGACAAACTTTACAACATTATACCAATTTAGAAAGCTATTATCTACCAATGTAGTGCCATACTACGACTACTGAAGTGCCACACTATGCTTCTAACTTTAACCTTGCAGTCTGACCTTAACTATATTATTCGTGAAAACTCCAATCAAGATACTAATACAGAAATGTCTAATGGAGAAATAGACATTTTTGTATTAGTATGGTGATCGGATTCTTCACGAATTGTATAGTTAAAGTCAGAGTGCAAGGTTAAAGATTAAAAGCATAGTGTGGCACTTCAGTGCCAAGGTGTAACGACTCTGAAGATACTCAGTGCAATGTGGGCGAAACGTTGGTTTTTAGCAAACCACTGACGCGGTCTGAACCCGGAAATTCAAGTGATTCCTGATACTACCCTCGTATATCTAGTTAAAAGATCCTGATAATGTTGATCTAAATAATATATCCAAGACCATAGAATAGAATAGAAGCCGGGGGGGGTAGCCTCATTCCACCGCGACCTACAAATCGAGGTCTATTGTGGATCCCCTTACGTTACAGAACAGCCCCCAGCCTTGCCCTCCCAATCAGTCCTAGCAAAGCTGAGAGCGGCTCCGTCATGAAGCTTCCAGCTTCGGGATTGCCCGTCCCCAATTGAAGAAACCTAATCCTCGCCAGGCCGGCGCACTCACAAAGGATGTGCGCCGGGGTCTCCTCCTCTACCTTGCAGAATCGGCATACCGCACTATCCGCAAGTTGTAGGTGGTGCATGTGTCTGTTCAGCCTACAATGCCCTGTTAGTAGACCCACAATTAACCTTATATCCCTTCGGGTCTGGCTCAGTAGGTCTCTGGTAAATTTAGGCAAATGTCTTTTGATGAAGAGCTTTGCCTGCCTCTGTCCTGGTGTTCCCTCCCACCAACGCAGACGCTGTTCTTCTACCCAACCCCTGATAGAAGTTTGAATGAGGCTCCTGGACAAGCCGCAGAAGGGTTCGGCGCCTATAAAGGTATCCTGCGATCCCTCCCTCGCTAGGGCATCCGCCCTCTCATTGCCCAGGAACCCCGCATGTCCCGGCACCCAGGCGAGTGTCAGTTTATTCCGAGTACCCACCTCGGTGAGGGCAAGTAGGCAGTTCCACACCAGTCTTGAGACTATTTGGTGTGAGGAAAGTGCCTTCAGGGCTGCCTGACTGTCGGAGTACATGGCCACTCTTCTACCCACTATCATTTGCCTTATAATCTCCCTAGCGCAGAGTTGTAACGCCACGACTTCAGCCTGAAAGACCGTGGCGTACTTCCCTAGGCTGGCCTTAATTTTAACTTTAGGCCTGCCCCCGTAGACCCCAGCTCCGACCCCAGTCGGAGTTTTGGATCCATCTGTATACCAGATCGAGTTACCGAACAGGGGTGGGTCACAGCCCCATTCACCTCTGCTCGGTATGACAATATGGAAGTTCCTTTCGAAGAAATACCTAGGAACCATCCTATCCGTTGGCATCCCAAGAAGATGATCCGCCTTGATTTCCTCGATCAACCTCTGGTTATTACGATCATGCCTAGAGGTGATGGGAGGCGGCCCCTGCAGGAGCCTATGTATTCCCATTCTGGCTTCGCCTAGAACGAGAATGTGTAATGGTGGCAGATTGAGGAGGACTTCCAACGCCGCAGTCGGGGTGGTCTTCATGGCCCCCGTGGAACCCAGGCATGCTCGCCTTTGGATCCCACCAAGCCTTTCCACCGCCCCCTTCTGCAGCGTTTTGGTCCACCAAACTACCGACCCATATGTAACCATGGGTCTGATGATCCTAGTATAGATCCATAGTGACAAACTTGGGCGCAAGCCCCAGTTTCTCCCACAAAGCCGTCTGCACCTATTAAATGACGCATCGGCCCTGTGAGAAATTTTGTCAATGTGTTGATTCCAAGTGAGTCTTCGGTCGAAAGTAACACCAAGGTACTTAGCCTCCGTCGCAAATGGAATCGGGGTGTGCCCAAGGAATGGTGGCCTAAGGCCTTCCAACTTGTGGCGCAGTGTGAAAGGAATCCAAGACCAAAATTAAAGAACATTCTAAGTCATCTATCTGATTTAATTCTCATAAGTATTTTTATTAAAAATATTAAAATATTATATTCCAATTTTACATAGATTAGTTGATCTATTGTACTAATGCAATTTATCTATTTTTCTCATTTCATTGTATATTGAATTGATAATGTGAAATATTATTAATATGAGCTCTGCCCGCATACGAAACCCTTCTCGTAACTGTAAATGCCAATTAATGTTTTAATCGAAGAACAATCATAAATTACTTTTGCATTGTTGTTAATCTAGGAAAAAAAATATCGTATTTGTCATGCAAACATCACATTACAATCCTTGAACACAAATGTAAAGATCAGCTAATACAAATGAATGATACTGCTATGTTCAATCATTGTTTTCATTAATTAATCGATCCTCCTCCGTTTACTGAAATTTAAATGATCGATCGTCTGTTGAAATACGTACATAAATATTGTTTATATTTGTCAAATATCAGAGTAATGATCAGCATATTTTTTTTTGCAATTGATAATTGCCCTATTTAAATTTACTACAATTGGTGACTATTAAGATTGCATGTCTGTTCGTATTAATGGTAACAATAACGAAATTCAATACAGTATAATTGAATGTAATAATAATTTGACTTCAACCATAAACGAGCTCTAAAGTGCTCAAAACTGCTTTTAGCAGAAGTATTTTGTGAGTTTTTGTATTATTCTATTGAATTTCCCGATCGATATTAAATATCAGAGATATTTTCCGTGATAGCCTGCTTTTTTTTTGACTGGTTTCGGACGTTCGCCCATAATCAGGATGTTTTATCAAAACAGTGTGATAACATAGACTTGCGCAGAGCAAATTTAGTATGTACTTGAGTTCGGCGCCTTGACCATAGCTGTTGGCGCGCCTTAAATTTACAAAACAAAAAACTCGTCATCAAAATCACACCATCAACTTTACATTTGGCGGAATCACTCTACAACGCAATTATTTTAAATTACTCCTACATGAAATGAAACATGAATTTCATGATGACAATATGGTTGACAGCTAGCTACTGTATACAGATTTGTGCGCATTCACGATTGCTCTTTCTGGTTTCTATTCGCAATTACGAACCTTAAAAACACACCTCGTGTCCTAGATTTTAAATATATTTTTATATAAATATCCAAGTCTGCAAATCATCAATTCTTAGTTGTTCTTTTCACCTAATTAGCCAAGTTTAACTGGAAACAAAGGAATGATTGCTTGTTTACCTCAGCCATAATTTCCACTCCAATGATAAGACTTTTTCTACTTTTACAAAGCATTGAACTTTTCCAATCAATTAAATGTATATTATATATTTTAAAGAAAAACTTTTATTTGTCTTTTGATTATGAAAAAGTATCAACAAATAAGTGCGGGGGAAGTAAAGAAAATAGAACTCTTGGTTTTTCCTGCTTATTACTTACTTTTCGTATGTTAAATAAGTAGAAGATAATCCGAGTTTATCGTGTACTGAAAATAATCCTGTTTAATCAAAATAAGAAAAAGGAGAAAGGAAAATTGAAGATAATAAAGTTATAAGAGAGGGAATGAAGAGAAAAATAAGCTCGTCCTGTAAAAGCTTCATTCCTCATTTCTTTTTATTATTAAGTTTTGATAAAGTTTTTTCTTTGTGTGTGTGTGTTCTGTATTTCTAGCTTTATTCTTTCCTCTGTATACTTGAAAGTTCATTATTGTCTAAATAAATGGGATCGTCGCCACTATTATACGTAGAGCAATCCATTAATCTAATAGCACTGGTGATATTGTGCGTATGTTGGTGTATCTTTGTAGTGATTAACCAAAACCTTTTCATGAATGGAAACGTGGATTACATGACTATATCAGGAATCACTTACAGCGGTAGCTACGGAAGTCTTGGGTTCAACTTTACCCAGTCAGCTGTACAGTTTGAAGGTACACAAGATGGGAATATCCATCCTGTTATTCCAGATGGCAAAGATTGTTCCTTCAGTTAGTTTCCTATACCCTGAAGCATACCAAATCTGGTATGACACATCAATTTATAAAAAAATTAATTACATTTTTTTAAAGTTGAAATTTTTAGAAACATTTATATATATATATAGTATAGTATTATATAGTTTTATAACAGTCTATATTTAAAAAAAAAAAAATTCTTTAAGCTTCAATTTTATATCAATGTGAGAATCTAAACTCACATGTTTAAAATGACTTTTTTTTTGTGGAAGAAAGCTTAACTTCTTTAAATGAATTCCCGGTTACAGTTTCAAACAAAAGTGATAGACCTCTATATTCATATTTAGGATGCCAAATTTAATGAAATTCGTCCATGTTTTTATGTAGAAACTCGCAATAACTGAAAAAATCTGTTCAGTAAAAACGTAATTTGCCATCTAATTTTCTTCAGATTCGGAATTTCGACATATTTAATTCTAATTATAGAATTATAATTATTATACTATTATTACAATTCTATCAGTTGGATGATAGAATTGTGTAATAAACTCAAATAGCACTTTAAACAAAAACCTATCCCCACCCTTCCCCAAAAAGTGTCCTTAAAAGAATTTTCCCGGGGAAATGTTCAATTACGTTGTTGCAGCTCTTTGCATGTGTAGTTTATATAATTGTTGTGGTAGTTGGTTCCGCAGAGCTGGAAAGCATCAGAGACATTTTCCAAGGAGCATCTTCGAAGGAGCAGGCTACCACGGAAAATGTCTCTGAAGTTTATATAATGTGTAAAGAAAATCCTGGAGCTGTTTTCAAGAAAATCACCAAAAAACTGAAAAACTATTCAGTAAAGTGGTTGATCGATTTTGCCTGATGAAAACTGAAAGTGCGACTTTACAGATGTTATGGTACCGCAGAGATAATGCAACCACAGTAGAGAGAAGAGAGGCCCTCTCTGGTTAACAGAGACTACTCTCTGACTTAGGCAGAGTACTGTCATCTCTCTACTGTGGTTGCATTATTTTTGCAGTACCATTACATAATCCATAATGGAGTTGTTGAGGAGAGAAATTAGGTTTGATTAAATGAACGAGATATGAAGACACTAATATAATGTAGCTAAGTTTACACTAACTGCACTGGACTTTATAATGAAAATGATAGAATGAATGGTGTGAGTAAATATGACACGATGCAATGTGCAGTTGTATGGTTGTATCTGATAGCTCCTTTAGATAGATTCCCACTGGCTTATATACACAGGTTCTCCCACTCTAGCCTGCCTAAGTCAGAGAGTAGTCTCTGTTAACCAGAAAGGCCCTCTCTTCTCTCTACTGTGGTTGCATTATCTTTGAGGTACCATTACACAGAGCAGTATTTTCATTTAATTTTTTAAGTTTTTCTCGAAAGTGGCTTCAGCGATTTATTAATTACAATCATAAAGGCCTTATATTACGTGAAATATTTGTTCAGACAAAAATTAATTTTGGAAGTGTTATGGAAGAGAAAAAATTTAGGTCCATCGCCTATCATTTTATTTTAACGTCTGGGCCCAGTCCTGTAATATTTAATGAAGCTGCGGCGTTTAAAAATAATTTAAATTAAAACTGTGCGGCTTGCATTTCACACCAGATTTTTTTTTTATTTTCTTAAATGAAATAAATTTAATCTTTTCGTAAAAGATTGTGCATACCTTAAAACTCAATTAAACAATGGTAGTTATATGGCGGTCTTTTTGGTTCCAATACAATATCATGTAATTCGGTTATTGTACGGGTCAGTGGAATTTAATATCAGTTGGACTATATCACAGAGGAAGAAAGAGAGACAGAGAGAATAAAATTAAACTAGGTTATTGTACCCAAATTTCGTCCATAATAACTGATTGTTCTTTTGTGGAGGTAAAAGACCGTTTGTACCGTCTCTAATGTTTCATTGCAACTAAGCTGGGGGGAATTATGTAAGGACTGTACATTTGATAACAATGTGCCATTGTTATTTGATTAAGTTTTCAGCATTAATCATTTTTAAGTATTAAAATATCTTTAAGAAAAACTAAAAATTGTGAATGCTAGAATCTATTTGTTACTTTGAATTTAAAAATGGACCCTTTCATTCGAGAATAGTAGGGCCAATGCAGATTGTATTCTGATTAAGTTTGCAAGTATTCAGACAGTTCTAAATATTGTTGCATTACAATGTAATATTAATAATAGAAATTAAAAAAATAAAAACCGAATATGTGAATATATTCATGTGAAGTGAACTTTTGAAATCACATATTATAATGTCTTCTTTTCATTTTTTCACTTTCTTTTGCTATTGTAATGGAAATATTGGGATCATATTAAATTTGCAAAATTACGTTTATACAAGAAATACATGTTTTGAGGTCACCTGTAGACGAATAACTAGTTCTTAAGAAACTATTGTGAAATAATGTGTGTGACGGGCAAGGGAAAAAAAAGAGAGTATAAATTAACATAAAGGAAAAACGCAAGAAGCTCAAACTTCTTAATCGGATACGAAAATTTCATTGGATTGTCAAAATTTGCATAAAAATTACAATATTTACAAGCGTTTAGATGGACTTGCCACTCGCCATCCGTGATCTATAATGCCATTAGTAGGGGAAAGATATACGAATACGTGGCCAGTGGGCCAGCAACTCTGACCCAAACAAAGCTTGGGTGACGGTAGTTTAAATTTAAATCCCAGAGAACTCCCTATAATGAATTTTTCCCCAGAAATGTTTCAAATAAAAGTGATAAATTTATATCTGTGTAGCAAGCATTCCAAGTTTAAAGAAAATCTCTATAGCCCTTTTCGAAAAATTCTAAAAAACTCAACAATTCTACCAATGCTTCCAGTATCATAATGCTCATAGTATATTATATAGGTGATAAACCATACACTGAACTGAAGTGGTATTGTAGAGGAAAGCTTAACATTGCTCTTCTTCTAGAAACCCCCAATGTAATGGCAAGAGAGAGAGCCAAGCCCAACCGAGAGAAAACAAACTCTCTCTGGTACTCTCTCACTTAAGCAGGCTAGAGTGGGGAACCTGTATATAAGCCAGTAAGAGATCGGGACAACAATCAATCTATCAGATTCAACCATATACATCGCATCGTGTCATATCTCTACTCCCCTCTTTATTCTATGAATTCATTACAAGTCCAGTGCAGTTTGAGTAACTAACTCGTATATTATAACAGTGTCTTCATATTTCGTCTAATTAATCAATCCCAATTTCTGTCCTCATCAACTCCATTATACCCAAAAATCAGATTTCTTGGAGTAATGGTTCAACTAAAAGTGATAGGCATTTATATGTGTGGATAGTATACGAAGTTTAAAGAAAATAATTGGTGCCGTTTCCGAGAAAATCGCAGAAAACAGAAAAATCGATTCACTTAAGTGGTACTTCCGGTTGTTGGATTTTTCCCGTAACATTGGTGTCCAATGCTTGGTTTTTGAGATATTCAGTTAACACATAGACAGACACATACATTTGTTACAGACAATCAGTTCATTTTGTGAAAACTCACCATTTCGAAAATTTGACACTATTAATCGCACAAATAATAATAATAATAGTAATAAATGGAAAGTATAAGATCAATTTAAAAAGTCAACTAAGACTGTGACATATCCATCCACTAGCAAAAAACTTGACTAAAAAGTTGGTGTATTTACTGTAAAAATAGGAATAGAAAATGGGACACTCTCCCAGTGGGACTAACTGACAGGAATGTTGCTATTCACCATGTCCCCAGAGTATTTAATGTTTAAGGAAAATATAGTAAAGTCCTGGAACTTGTAGGAACCATTCTCCATATACAACACTGAGCACCACATCAGATATATTCCATTTCTACTTTTCTCCCGATCTCAGATATCACAAGTTAATTTCTCAAATGCGATATTACTGGTGTAAGAGAAAGTTTTTCAATTGTCTCCAATTTTTTAAATTGAATTTTCACCAGAACAGCATGTATTCAGAATAACTCATCGCTAGAAGAAAATCTGTTATCCTAAAGTGCGGTTTTATTGATAATAGGTTTCTCAGCTTATCCGGATTTTCTCCACAATAACTCGAAGTTTTTTTTTTTTTAAACGGGAAATCTTAATTGCACATATTTCTTTATTTAAAATAGTTTATGTGTGAAACACCCACACGACTTTCTCTTACCGTTATACAATTATATATAAAACGGCAAATTTTCTTTACTTACCAACTATTTTACTCATTTCTCCTATCAGAAGTAGTGGGGAGACAAGTTCCAGGCAGGTAGTAGAATGATTATATTTACTTCAGAAAAAAAAACGCCCACAACTTTAAACCAAATTTATAAAACATTTGAAATTGAACGGCACAAAATTCCGTAGAACCACGTAATATCAACTTTTTCGGAAAAAATTACGAATAAAAGTATTAGGTTTATATCTGTGCAGTTAGAGTATTCCAAGTTTAAAAGAAGTCGTTAGAGTAGTTTTCGAGAAAATTCCAAAAAACTGTGTAGAGTTGCACTTCCGTTTAAACAATTTCCTTGAAATTTGGAATTCTATCAATGCTTCTAGTGTTATTATATAGATAACTGAACCATACATTGTACTGAAGTGTGGTATTTCAAAGCTTGTTGCTGCACTTCCCCCAAAACACTCAAAAATCAATTTTCCTCCAAAAATGTTCCAAAGAAAAGTGACAGGCTAGTTGAGTAGAAGAGACCATGCGACGTTTTAAAAAAACCGTTGGCGCCACTTTGGTTAGAAAAACGCAAAAACTGAAAAAAAAGCAAAAACCCTTTCAGTAAAGTCACACTTCCGGTTGATGGATTTTGCCCAAAACCTTCGTCAGAGTTGCGCTGGTAGTAGTACCTGAACGGAATACCAAGTTTCAGCTTTCGACGATTTTTGAGATTCTTTATTCACACACACAAAACACACACTCACACAAACATACATATATATCATTCGCAAAAAATATATTTTTCGTATTCAGGGGACTTCAAAGCATGAATTTCCGGTGAAAACTACTATATTTAGAAAATTTAATACCATAGCATTACTTCCTCCTACTAGGAAGTAAGAGAAAGTAAAAATGTTAACTTTGAAGAAAATTTACAATTTCACTTGCAATAATTACACTCGAAGAAATTCAAATAACATTTCTCGCTAATTTTCATTTTTTAAATAATTTTATTCAAAAATATTTACAGAACGTCTGTATAAATAAAATACAGTAAATTTGTCTGTCTGTTAAGTTTTTCCATTGTTTGTTTGTTGCCTCCCTCATTTCCCACAGTTTTGTAGTGAGATATCAGCTGTAAGCAATGAGTACGCACAGATATTGTTCTGTAACACACACACATACAAACTGACGACACACATTGCCAGCGCTGTCATCGACTAGTCTCTCCACGTCTTCCATTTCTCCTTTATTCTATTTCATTTTGTTCTTTATTCTTGCCAATATCTATTATTGCCAAATTTTGCTTACTATTCCTTTACAAAGGAACACATGATAAGTGCCAATTACAGATTTCCTACCTTTCCTCTATTTCTCACGTTCGTTTTATGAAACATATATATGTCTGCATAAGTATTCAATTCATGAATGTTGATTTAAAAAAAAAATAGACAAATTATTTTTCAATGCTACTGATTCAATGCTACTTTTCCTTTCTATTCATTTTCTTCACTCTTAACTTTTTCTTCCCAAGATATTTGTCTCAAAAATTAAACTAAAACAGATTTGATTACAGTTTTTTTAAGAAATCTATTAACCTGGTAGGGTTCGCAAAATACACTTTCTCAGAAGTTAGAAAAAGTAAAAATTCATCTTTTTAATATGAATGTCAAAATCAACTTACTATTACACCTTAATATCCGGTGAAAGCTTTTGCGTCAAATTTTCAATATTTGATAACCAGCAAAAATACTGTTGCGGAGCTGTGATCTTTTTTTAGCAAAGTCCAATAGAGGCTGGATACAAAGGAAATAAAGATAGAATTAACTGAGATATTCTTCAATTATGCAGGAGGAGGAAGCTGTCGAGAAGAGAGCCTTGCACGGAGAGAGGAAATATGGAGGGAGGTCAGAGAAAGTTTCAGGATGAGAGGACATGCAGGAAGGCGATAGAGATGAAGAAATGAGGAAAATGCTAGAAAAACAAAGACGCAGTTGATTGGTGTAAACAGAGTTTTTTCAAGTCTAGGAAAAAAACTGCATGAAAAAAAGTTGCTCACTTGTTGTAAACGTATTACCTCATGTAATCCCCGACTGGATATGAATGAACATAAGTTGGGTGAGCAAGTATTCTGTAACGTGATATTCAGCTTCCAATCATGTCCAGACGGATGGCACCCCTTTTTCTATAAATATAAATCTAACAGTATGTGATATTTTCATGGACATTAGTAAAATAATATAACATGTTCCACAATGTTACTATGGAAGAACAGAAATAAAAAAGAAAGTAATCAATTATTGCTTGGTAATGGCGGATAAAGGAGAAAATTAGGCATTTTCTTTTTGCAACGTAGCAAATGGGGAAGGGGTATACATTCAGAGGAGCGGGAGTGAGAGAGAGTGAGTGAGTGAGCGTGTCGGAGCGAGGGGAGGAGAAGGAGGAGGAGAGCATTTCTTTCCAGAACATTAACTGTAAAGGAGTTTTCCAATAATTTGCGGTTGGACTATCTCCTGCTTTTTCCTGAAAATAAACTACCAATGACGTTCAGCTTGTATTCCTTAGTAATATCGGGAAAAATGCCATCGTAACTGGAAAAAGTTTTCCATTTTCTTTTTAAAGAAATTCTATTCACAGTGAGTGGTCTCAACGCTTTTATTTCTAACAAGAAATTTAATAAAATTCAATTTTGTTTTTTATTTAAATAATTACTAATTATAAAATATCTTTGTCGTAATATTAATTAAACAAAGTTACTTAGTTTTAAATAAATTAAAAAAAATCTAATGTGTAACAATCACACGAATTCTGTCATGTCATTCAATTCTGAATGACAGCTTTTCATTGTTGGAATTTTGATTGAACAATTAATTCCCATAACTGCCGCCAGAATGTTAACTGTAATCGTACTGATTGAACTGTTGTAAAGTCTAACCAGTCTCGATTCCGAGCTCTTCTAAAAGTCAGAAAAATGTTATAAGTAAGGAAAAAGATACAACTAAATTGCACTACAAAATATTTTACAAACAGTAAAAATATTGCTAGATGAAATGTAAAAATGAAAATAATTAAAAAATCCCTAAATGAGAACAAAATTTACTGTTCTGATTTCTAGATAAATAATAGCCTGCCAGAATGGTGACAAACGGAGTCACCACCAGTGAACTCTAATGGAGGGGTTTATCACTAGCGTGCAATAAATATTCATGTAAATAGATCAATCTTTGTGCACTTGGTGTGCTGTCTTGCTCTTCATCAATTTATTCACCATTAGCTTCCTGTTTACCTTTAACAAACCAATTTACTCCTTCCGGTAATTTTTGTTTTGTAGAGTTTAGTTAACTTTTATTGTATAATGTCTTTTGTTTCCTACTTTATCTTATTCTGTGTTAATTACTGAATTTTCTGGTAATTGAATTCTTAATTGAAATATATTATGTTTTGTTCAGTTTAGCTACAATTGTAGCTCTGTGTGTGTGCATAACAGCCAGACTTCAAAGTGACTACCGGGAATTCAAAAATTTGTATATTTTGTTAATATATCGCAAAAAAAATGATGCAAAGTATAGGCGGTTTTCTCCTTTTGTTGATAACTTTCTTTTATTTTTTACTTTTATTATTTTTTATTGCGATATATAACAAAGAATTCTTTTTCTGACTGCTCTAACAGACTCAGATACAAATAGGGCCTATCGGGATAGTTGAATGTCTGCAACAATTTGGATTATGCGTCATCATAGAAAACTCTTTATTCACACATTAACTTTCACTCTCACTTATGCAGATATTGTATACTTTACTGCTATGTTATGTATATTCTTCAAGGAAAATTGATTTTCTGGAAAGTTCTGGAGAGCGGTGACCTTCCAGAAACTATTGTAAAACTAACTAATATTGGTTCCATTAACTAATGTTGAAAAGAATTGAATCTGGAATTTTATTCGTCATAGTACGCATATTTCTAATATTCCTGACCGGTCTCGGATTTTGATCCATCGTCAAAGTAAAGTTATCAAGATTTATTGTAAACAAATATTCAAATATCATCAAGTCACGTTGTGGAAGGAGGTTTCTCAAGGAAGTAAGTTACTATTCTTTTTACTGTATACACTTCAGAGCCACCAACACCTCCTGAAAGCTCAACCTTTGTCCTTTAGTTTTCTTAAATCAGACTGTACTACCAAGCACCAACATAGTGGATACCATGACACCATGACTATAGGTGTCAAAATTCTGAGTTTGAAAATAGGTTGACCGGAAAGTGCGTTTTTATTGAAGTTATTTTATCATCCATGAAAGCATCTACAGATTTTTATTAAATTTGTTGCACTAACTGTGAATACAGAGACCTTATCACTATTGTTGGGAAATTGTTTTCGGCGTAAGTCCACTTAGAGAAGCTGGGGAGGAGGGGAGTGTGTGGTTTCCTCGAAAAAGTATTTTATTAAGTTAAAATTTTCCAGTTGATTTAAAATTGAAGATTTTCCAATTGAAATTAAAATAGAATTGAAAGATACTTTTACATAATTTAGTTACTTAAATCTTGTAAACTGCAGGAAGAGAAAGTCTGTGAGTGTGTCACACCAGATTTTTTTTTTTGTTTTTACTCAGTTATGTAATTCATAATTACTAATCTGTTTTTCCTTTCTTATTTACTCCTCACATTTCCCAACTTTTTAAATTTTCTCTTTTCTGTCTTCCACAATTTCTTTGCAAATATACCTTACTCCACAACCACACAGTAACCTGCTTCTTACATTTTTTTTTTTAATTTAAGGGGCTTAAATATCTACGGTCACTGGCGCCCGGAGTTTTCTCAGTGCACTGCCGGACTATGGACTGGACAGTGTTCTCTCGAAAGAGACAGCACTATCCACCACCGGACAGTAAGCTGTAGGGGCTTCTAGGAAGAAAAAATCTAAGGGCAGCACAGCCGGACTCGAATCCGGAGCCTCCGCGTGGGAGTCCAGTACGCTAACGACTGAGCTAATTCCTTCCCTAACATTGAACTTTCTATCTCTCCTTGACAGTTTCTTTTCTCTTTTCAATTTTCTATTTTTAATGTTCTTTTAAAATTTTAGGGTTCTGTTTCAAGTATTTATTTATTTTTATATTTGGGTAAATATTACATTTGCTTTATATTCCGTTCATTGTTCTACTCCGTAATATTTCTGCTTAACTCTCTCTCTCTTATTTCTCACTACATATTTGTGATTTTTCTGTGTTTCTTTCTTTGTTTTTTTTTCATATAGTTCCTGAGGAAGGACACAAAAGGTGTCCGAAACGTCAATAGAAGGGGCCAGGTTTTCCACAGCTTTTTGCGGGGAGCCCCAGGGTGAATAACAGGCTTCACCTCCTATTCATCAATGACCGTCCGAGCACAGCATTTAGTATTACTGCATCTTGCTCGAGGTGGTCTCGTTTTAAACTAAACTCGGCGGAACTAGACCTGGACGTCGATAAAAGTCACCCGGCGGAAATGGTGTACTCGCTGGTCATCTGAGGTGGTGCCCGCAGGAGCAGCCTCAGAGATACACCCTCTAAAACAGGGTGTTATGCATACCGTGCCCAAGGAGGTTCAGCCAGGGGATAATACAGGCTGTATTATAACGGTGCCTTCCTGAAACCGGGCCACCAGGAAGCGAGAGCGCAGGCCGAAAAGCACAGAGCACAGCGGGTGGGCAGTAGCTCACCTCATCGTGCACAGGGAAAGCAAGAAAGGCTTATAAAACGTCCCGAAAGAAAAGATATCAAAAGAAGAAAGGTGGCACCTTCTGGTGCTGTGAACCCTGGGACCTCCTTGGTGGGGCTATGCTTGTGCGGCAGAGGTAGAGAGAGTTGGGGTGTTGCCTAAGGGCTTCCCGGAGAGAGTACTCAGTGCTGAAGAGTTATCAGCACTGGAAGATGCAATAGTAGAGGAGATAGCACAAGCTCCAATTTGAGGGCATACATTTCCGTCCTGGAATACTGTGGTCGGATTGTTTCGACCAGCAAACAGTGGACTGGCTGCAAAGCAGGTACCGAGCCTGAGTACTTGAACAGGAGTGGAGTTGATGGGATGTTTGGGAGAAGATATTCCGAAGATGCACACTGCCCCGCGCCCCTCGCTTTGATTTTGTTAAGCTCTTAAAAGTGTTTGCAAAGTTTTGAAAAGCAGTAAAAATTTCTTATTTATTCATTATTACTAGAGTGTTCAATCTTTCTGAGCTTGACGAGCCATAAGAGGAATTGTACAGCCTTGTGGCTTTTAGCTGCAGCGAGTGGTCTCCTGCGTCCGCGACCGCCGGGGCTGGACTCCAGGCAGAGTTTTGGAAGTTAGTTGCACCATTCTGTCTGGGTTAAAGGGCGATTTAACACTTATAGGAGAGGACGAATGCACCCAACCGCTCTTTTTAGAGCGAGAGCGTAAGCTTCGGCTTTAGTCCATTGTAAATAGTGTATATAGTAGACAAAGCTATTTTAATTGTAAATAGTAGTTATAGTAAAAATAGATATAATTATGACGAGAACAACGATGAACGCTAGACCGTCTAGTCCGTTCTCGGATATTGAAGTGACATCACCTAGCCTAAAAGCCATGGCTGGTGGTTTAAGAAGGAAATTATTTGGTGTCGAGCAACAAAAAGCTGCTACAAGTTCGACGGTGGTCATAGAGACCACTAGTGACGTGGTAGTGAATACTGCCGAGTCCGACGAACCTGAGAACCACAAAACTAACAGCAGAAGGAGGGGTAACACCACAGAGTATGTGACCGGTGACCCTATCCTCAGAGCAAGCGAGATAGAGCTAGAGTTGGTGCAGTATTGCACGGACCGTAGCGCCAATATAAGTAAAAGCAACACCTTGTACAAAACAAAAAAGGTAAAAGAAGTGGCGGCCCTCGTTAATGAGGTGGCCGCTCGCGTCGCATGGCTTGAGGGCAAACTCGCTGCAGCTGACACAGAGACAGCGAAAAAGCAGCAGGCCTTAGAGTTGGCGGTTCTCTATTTTTAGAGAATACCGACCAGATTAAGGCAGATACAGTGAAGCTGTCCATGTCTTCGCATGAGGTAACCCGTAAGCCGGTAAAGGTCAGCAGTGGTACCAATCAGAGTAAGAAAGTAGACACCGCAAAACTCGCACCTGTGCATTCTTATGCGGAAGCGGTGTCGGAAGGAAGCCAGCCTAAGGGAAAGCAGGCTAAATCAAAAAGAAAGAAAAGTAAAAAGAACAAGCAGCCTGAGGCAGGCAGCGAAAAAGCCGCTGCCTCAGAAAAAGCATGTGGTTCTAATCAAACCACAAGATGATAAGGCAGCTGAGACCAGCGACCAAACCAAGGAGTTGCTTAAGGGCAGTCTGAATCCTTCTGAGAAATGTTGGCAGGTCGTTTCGCTCCGACGTGCCAGAAACAAGACACTCTTGGTTGAGACAGGAGGCCCAGAGCAGGCGCAAGCCTTATTAATTAATGAAAATTTGAGGAGTGCTGGCCTCCAGGGCGAGCTGCCTAAGGAACGGCTTCCGAAGATGATAATTTTCGATATGCCAAGCGAATACGAAGGCATTATATGATCAAAACCTCTGATCGGTATTGCCGAAACCTGATTTCCAGGACTCTTTTAGAGTGTTGGCTAAGTCAGGTGCGAGCAAAAATGGGTCGCAAAACTGGGTAGTAGAAGTCACGCCCAAGATGCGCGAACTTCTACTGAAGGGATCCCTGAGTAGTGGCAGGGTATACATAGAGTGGAATCGCTGTAAGGTGATGGACTACAGACAGGCATCACCGCTGCTACAAATGTCAAGAGTATGGGCACGTGGCGAAGTTCTCCAAGGAAAAAGGGCCAACTTGCGGACACTGTGCCACCAAAGGACATATGTACGAGAAGTGCCCAAATAAAGCTGAAGCCCCGGCATGTGCTGCCTGTAATGTGTCCCGCCAGCCGCACAGCTACTCTGTTAAGAGTTTGGAATGCAGCGTGCCTAAACGCTCTAGACTAGACCGATAACAGGCTAACACCGATTATGGAAGAAGCCCGTAATTTTCCGGATAGTGGCCTGTGAGTGTTGCAGATAAATGCGCAACGCTCAAAAACAGTAATGACTGAGGCACTGGAACTCATCTATTCAAAAGGCGTAGATATTGCGTCAATCCAGGAGCCCTATACATTCAGAGTGAGCGTCAATGGCCTGGGGTTGCAGCATCGTATCGTTCACGCTTCCTGTGATGGATGGCTATAGACTGCTGTTGCGGTGTGCAATCCAGACCACACTCTATTACGTCTTCCTCAGTTCAGTACCAGTCATTGTACTTGTGTGGTGTTAACTGCTGCAAATGGCGTTGAGCTGATGCTGGTGAGCCTGTACTGGCACTGCCAGCCATCTGCGACATAAAGTCGTCTATAGCTCATTTAAGTCGGCTCTTGCAAGAAAATAGAGAAAAACAGATAATTATGGCCGCTGACATAAATGCACGGTCACCCCTGTGGCACGATGACGCTTTGGATGATACAGGCAGGCACTTCGAGGAGTGCATTGTCCAAGGTGGGCACGTGGCGAAGTTCTACAAGGAACAAGAGCCAAGTTGCGAACACTGTGCCACCAAAGGACATATATCCGAGAAGTGCCCAAATAAAGCTGAAGCCCCGGCATGTGCTGCCTGTAATGTGTCCCGCCAGCCACACATCCACTCTGTTAAGAGTTTGAAATGCAGCGTACCTAAACGCTCTAGAACGACAACAGGCTAACACCGATTATGGAAGAAGCTAGTGCGAGATGGCGGTCACTGAGCTGACTGAGGCAATAGCAGGCGAAAGTGGGGAGGTATTAAAGAAAATACCCACTAGTCGCAAGCGCTGTGTTCCTTGGTGGACACGGGAGCTAACAGCAGCCAAAAAAATAAGTAGTCAGAAGGGGAAGACGGTACCAACGAGAACCGAATGAGGAATCCCGTCAAAGATATTTAGATGAGTATCGGGGAGCCCGAAGGCAGTATAAAAAGATCTCAGGCTGGCGGGAGTTCGTGGAGTTAGAAGGCAATAGAGATCCATGAGGTATTGTGGTCAATTAAGAGTTTTTTCTCCAATTTAACCTGGACAGTTTTTAATGTTGGGGCGTCACCTACCTTTGTGCCTAGGGCAAGGGAGGTGATTTTAGATATAATCTTCGGTAGTCCTAGCATCGGGCAATTTGTCAGGAGCTGGGAAGTCTCGGACGAGCCTTCCCTTTCTGATCATCGAATTATTACATTCAATCTGGAGGGGCTTGTTGATGGGGGAATGGATTGGAGAAACCTCAGACGTACATTGGGAGAAATTCGTCACCAATTCGGGCTGCGCTTTAAATCGTAAGGACACTGCGAGGGCGCCACAGTGTCGTTTGGAACCTGGAGCATAGGGTAGAGGAGCTGAATGGGGCACTTGTAGCCTTTGAGGCACAGTTGCCCCCAACAGCAGACTCCTTTGATGTAGGGATGCCCCTTGGTGGAGCAGGGATCTGTCCAATTTAAGATCCAAAGTGCGCAAGCTCTTTAATAAGGTGAAGAGCACTGGAGATTGGAAGAGCTACACGCATGCGCTTACTGCCTCCACAAGGAGATTAGGAAGGCTAAAACAAACAGTTATAGGAAATTGTGTGAGGGTATTAGCTCCCTACCTGTGGCGGCTAGACTGCATAAAGTAATGGCCAGGCATAGCGTTGTAGCAACGATGTCAATCAAAAAAACCTGGTGGTGGCTATAAGCAGTATAGGGAGTAACGAGTACTTCTCCTGCTGGAAACCCACTTTCCGGGGAGTCTGCCATCAGAGGATGGTTTTGAGATAACAGGGCCCAGCAGACCGAGAAGGGAAGATTGAAAGGCGCCTAAGACCATCTGCACGCCATCAAGGCTAGAAGGATAATGATTAATTTTCAGCTCTTTAAGTCGTCAGGTGTGGATAAGGTCTTCCCTGCCCTTTTACAAAAGGGCATAAAGGAGGTTCTGCCACACCTGGTTAGGATTGCCCAAAGTAGCTGGGGCATATACCGAGGCCCAAAATGGGGAAAAGGGACGCCACCCTGCCCACGTCCTTCAGGCCTATCTACCTCTCGTCTTTTCTTTAAAAAAAAATGGAGGAGGCCGCAGACAACTACATTAGGACACAGGTTCTGGAGAGGATGCCTTTGCACCCATGTCAGATGCATACCGGGCGGGGAGATCGACGGATACTGCCCTGTACCAGCTGACTGAAGTAATCCAGAGGACTCTAGACGCCAAGTAAACGGCCATTTGTGCCTTTTGGGACATAGAAGGCACGTTTGACAACACCTCTCACGAGGCGGTTATAGTGCCCTAATTAGAAGGGGAGTGGACAGATGGATCAAGGAGATGCTGTCCACAAGAACGGTGAGACATTGGTGGGCTCACGAACCATCAACTCCAGCACAGGAAGCATCAAGCTGTCCGCAAGGGCGGTTTTGTCACTCCTAATGTGGAGTCTGGTGGCGGATGAGCTCCTCTGCAAGTTGACGAACCTCGGCCTTTCCTGTCAGGGATATGCCGATGACGTCTTCATAATTGCTAGAGGGAGTTTAAGAAACCCTCTGTGACATAATACAGGGGAGGGTTAGATATCTCTAGTGGATGGTGTGGTTCAATGGGGTTGAAGATTAATTCAACAAAAACCACTGCCATAACCTTTGCTAGGAAAAGAAACCTTCCACGCCTGAAAAGTATCCGGCTAGCCGGAGCAGAATTGGGGTGGAAAAAGGAGGTTAAGTACATAGGTGTAACTTTTGATAGTAAAATCTTATGCAAGAATCATATTGAATCAATTGTTTATAAGGCCACTGGCGCTCTCATGATGTGAAGGAGGATGGCGGGCAAGTCCTGGGGATTCCCGATGAGCATCGTACGGTAGATGTACACTATGATGGTGAGACCGGTTGTCACCTACGGCGCAGTGGCATGGATTGAGAAGACCAAAGTAGCATCAGTTAAGAGGACTCTAGACAAGATACAGCGGCTCGCATGCTTATGCATGACGGATGCTATGCGGACTTGTCCCACCGCCGGGATTGAGATTATCTTCAATCTGTCACCTCTGGAGAGGGCGGCGAAAGGATCAGGTTTAGGGGGGAGAGGAGGGCCTGGAGATCGGCTTCACCTTTGGACCCCTTACCTGGCAGCTCTCTAGAGTTGGCATGATTAAGAAATACAGCTTCATTAAAAATTTCCCTCTGAAGCTGGGCACCAAGGGTGCGAAGGATCCGCTTTGGTAGAGCGAAGGATCCGCTCTGTTGGGCATTAAGGAACATGCCTTTAAATGGTATACTGATGGTCTAAGACGCTCCAGAGGACTGGGGTGGGGGTGGTTGGTCCAAGGATCAAGCACTCGGAATCCATGGGTAAGTTTTCCAGCATCTTCCAGGAAGAAGATTGGAAGATGCGTTCAATTTAACCTCGATGATGCAAAATCGTATCGATTGATACAACTCCTACCCGTTTTTGGGAAACTGCAGGAGAAACTGATTATAATGAGATTAAAAAGCTTATTTAGGATATAGGAATCAGGAGATTGTAATCCTTTCCTATAATCAAGCAGCCATTAGAGCACTGAGTGCGTCAGTTATCAGCTCTAAAATGTTAGGTAACCTTAATAACATAGGCAGGAGGAATAAAGTTATCCTTTGGTGGGTGCCGGGGCATGTTAGCATTGAAGGGAATGAGATGGCCGACGTCCTGGCAAAGATAGGCGCTACTACCCCGCTTCTAGGGCCGGAACCTTTTTCTGGGGTCGGCGACCAGTTTCCGTTGGAAGAACTAGGAGATCTCAATTCTGGTACTCTCTCCCCGGTTTGCGGCAGGCCAAGATCTGCCTGGGAAATTATAACCAACGGAGATCGGAGGCCTGCAGCGGCTTGAGTAAGAAAAGCTCCGCCTTCTTACAGGTCTCATCACGGGGCATTGCCGACTTAGAGGTCACCTGGTGAAGCTGGGTTTGGAAAGTGACAGCTCATGCAGATTCTGTGGGGAGCTGGAGGAAACTCTATTACATCTTCTAATAGACTGCGAGGCTGCTACTCATTGAAGTTTCAAAATCCTGTGTAGCTACCAGGCGGAGGAGGGGGATATACCCTCTCTAGAGCCTGTCCGGGTTTTAGGATTCTTCAGGGATCTTAACCTGATGGAGGTTTTGTAGAACGAATGTTCAGTCGGGACATTTGTTCGGGTGTTGTTGGCAAACAGCGGCATCCAGGAGGCATAGCACAATAGATCGAAAGGTGGCAGTGCATTTGCCCCCCTTCAAAAAAAAAAATCAATAGAAAAACTTTTCAAGTTAGAAAGTATTTTGTTTGGTCCCCACCAACCAACATTTTGCTTGTTTTATTCCTCTTTTTGTAGATACTTGCGGGGGAGACTGCGCAGATTCAATGACATCATAAGGAGCCCATCATGAACTGGCACCTCCATCAAAAGACACCACATCAAAAGTTCATTCGGAAGGATTTATGGCATCTTTTATGTATAAATTGATAGTCCATTCTATGTCTGAAGTAACATTCCGCTCTATAATCAAAATTTTTATTTCTTCGAATTGTGACATAGATTAGGGACACTATGTGTAATGTTGCTCGTATTTAAGGAAAAACAACCAAATATAAAGGTAAGTGAAGTACGATTTGGATAGTCCTCCAGGAAAATTTAACTGCCTTATTATAGCTCACCATTCAGCCGTCTGGAAAAGTGATACGGTTTTAGTGTACATTATGCTTTGGTCATGGAAAATGCTAACTGTACTAGAAAATTTAATTTTCTTAAGTGAACTTCTTAGAGACGCTTCTAACTAATAAAACTGTTCAGTGGATTTTCTTTCTTTCTTTTCCCCCCATTTTATCTCCCTCCCTTATTTTTCCATTTCTTTCTCTTTATTAATATTTTTCTATTTATTTGAAAAATCATTGCATTTTAATATTACCGCTGATTTTCTTTTTCTTATGAATCATTTTATTCATGAGCAATAACTGTAATGAATTCTGTTCATCGTTTTGTTTCCTATTACTTATGAATGTAAAAGCGCATTCAACATGATGCACTGTACTGGGCATTTCCAGTGATTGAAATCTATTTCAGCTCCAATTTTTCCCTGAACTTATTCATTTTTTTCATTTTTTTCCTTTCATTTAAATTCTTTTAATATGTTCCATGAGAAAAAATTCTGTCTTTTGATCATAATATGATTATATTATAATCTTGCGAATCATCTAAGTTTTTGTATTCGTTTAATTGATGACCGAGTTATAATAAATGCCACCTCACGTCTATCACGAAGATTTTGGTGAGAAAATTGAAAAGCGTAATTTCCTATTTTATTAAATATTTTCTTTTCAGAGTTTTACGCTTTATCGCTGAGATAACAAGCCTTCATATCGTTCTTCAAAAAGTGGTAATTTTTACTCAGTTGATGAATATTTTTCAAACTAAAAAGTAGTTTTTTACTTTATTCTAAAGTGTAGTTAGCGGTTGGTATTTAAGAGAAAAGAAAACTAAAAAATTTGTCGTGGTGAAGTGAAAATATGCAAGTTTTTTGAAGGTTTTATTACGGATTACTTTAAAGGCAAGGTAATTTTTAGTTATTCTGTACAAAGACGCTGGAAAAATTCATAGTGTGGTAGAGAAAAACTGAAATAATTAGTAAAATAGTTCAAAACATTATCACAGATTTAATGCAGGCAGAAACAAAATCGTGCAAGTACATTACATATGCACGACGTAGTTATGATACAGGTTTGATGTAGTACAAAGATAACAGGGCTACGTCATATAGCTGATTGAGATTAATATAAAAGTAACACTTACCTATAAATAAAGCAACAAAATAATATTTGCTCTTATACTAATATTTACAAGTTCATACATTTAAACAAACGGATTAAAACCAATTCACATAAAATATCTGTCATTGTTAGTGATCTTCCTAAAATGTTTGATCAATTTAAATTGGATATTAAAATTGAAATAAAACAAGCAATAAAAGAAGAAATTAGTAGCTTAAATATTTCGTCCGTGTTAGAAGAGCACGGGAAGAAATATAGTGCATTTGTTGAGGAAAATAAAGAACTTAAAATAACTTTGTCAAGACAACAGAAAACAATTGAAAATCTACGAAGGCGCAATAATATAATGTTGTTTGGATTGATAGAGAATAATAATGAAAATTCAGATAGTCTGGAAAATAATGTATTGGATCTTTGCAATAATGCAATGAAGGTCAAAAATCAATAAAGAAGAAATTAATTGCGTAAGAAGAATTGGAAAACGTAGGGAAGATAAAAAAGTGAGTCCCGTTGTATTCTCTTTGATTTCCAACATCAAGAAAAGGAGTAATTTGAAAAATGCAGCTAACTTAAAAGGCAGTGGTACATTATACATGTCTGAGGAACCTTATTTCTACGCTAACAGTTGATAAAAGTTCATTATAATTTGAAAGCCAAAGGAAGGACTAGTCAAATTAGGAATAATGGATTAATAGTGGATGGGAAATTTTATCACCACACGATTTTAGTTCAGAGTTCTGAAGTCTTACAAACGGATGACAATGTAACTGATATAGACGAGGAGACCGAACAGGAAATTGCAGCCGAAGGAGTGGGAGGGTTAAAGAAAAGAAAAAGGGCAAAGAAATTAGGTTCATCACCAGGCGGTAGTAATATAAAGGAGTTTTTTGGTCCCCGCAGTGACTCAGGATCATCCACTGTCTCAAGAAAAAAATAAAAATGGCTACTCTGGAAAAAGTAACAAGTCTTATTTTGATATTGTTGCTCTAAATGTGTCAGGTATAAAGAATAAGATAAATAATTCAGAATTTTTATCTTTTTTAACAAAATATGAGGTATTTTTTCTATATGAAACGTTTTTGATAGAAGAAAAATTTTTTGTAAGTTTTAAAACTCTGTTTAATGATTACGAATTAAAATGGAGGCCAGCGGTTAAAGAATCACTTTATGGTAGAGCCAGTGGAGGTAACATTTTTGGTATAAAACGACATTTTTCACTTCAAAACAAGGTTAGGTTTAAAAACATTTCTAATTTTGAGGCATTAGAAATAGTTGATAATATTGATGCCTTTTATTTAATTCCAGTGTATTTAAACTGCAATCATTGGTTACAGGACTTTCAGGGATTTTTTGATTTGGTTGATCATAATAATACTTATAAGTTCATTTTAATAGGTGGCTTCAATGGTAGAATTGGAGACGTGCAAGTTATTCCGAGATATTTTTCAGCTGGTTCACATAATCTTGAAGTATCAAGAACTTCTAAAGATGCTACTCTTAATTCTAATGGTAAAGCCTTGCTTTCCTTTTTTGATGTCTATAATTTTATAGTATTAAATGGTCGAATTAAAGGAGATAAAAGTGGTGAGTACACTTTCAGAGGAGCCCAGGGCTCTTCAGTTATAGATTTGTGCGCTATTTCCGCCGAATTAGTAAATCAAATTTTATCATTTGAAGTGATTATTGAATCATTTTCAGACCATTTACCTATTGCAATAAAATGTACCTTCACTCACACAAACTCGGATACAATTGTACCACTGCGCCCAAAATTAAAATGGGAACCTAACTATCGTAATGATTACAGTAAAGAAATAACAAGATTAACGTTTGAAAGGTTTAACTGCTTGGGTGACCCTGATTTAGATATACTGCAAATACAAAATATGGTTCTGAATTATGCTACAAATCACAATTTAATAAATATGAAAATAAAGAATTCTCTTTTAAGCAGGAATGGTTTGATAAGGCCTGTTTGGAAGCCCGAAGGAAACTTTATGCCTTACTTAAATTGTATAAAAGAACTAGTTCCGGGTTTATTAAATCTCTTTACTTAAATGCCCAGAAACAATATAAAAATAGATGCCGCTTAAGAAGAAAAGAATATTATGAAAAAACTGTTTGTGATTTTAGGGAGGTGCGAGACTCGAAAGATTTTTGGAGGCTGGTTCGATCCCTAAAAGTTAAACATTTTAAAATAGATCAGGGTATTCCTATGGCTGAATGGATTACTTATTTCAAAAATATGTTGAACCCGCCCTTAAATGCTATGAGAATAAGTTATGCGGAACCCTACATAAGTGATGATATGTTAGATCTCCCATTCCAAAAATCAGAATTACTAGATGTACTAGGGAAAGCTAAAAATAATAAAGCGCCAGGTATGGACCGCATACCTTACGAGTTTTTCAAAAATAGCCCGGATAAGTTTTTAGATAAAATTATATTAATATTTGACAATATTTTTAACACTGGTTTAGTTCCGACGTGTTTTAAAAGTCTATCATTTTCCCTCTGTATAAAAAAGGCGAAGTGACTGAGCTGAATAATTATAGAGGTTTTTCTTTTGGCAATGTAATAGGAAAAATGTTTACGGGTCTGTGGACGCGAATGATCTAATTAGAGAGTACCAAGCTGGATTCAGAAAGTCTTACTCGACTATTGACAATGTCATGAATCTAATGAGTATTGTCAAGATTAGTTTAAGTACGAAACGTAAGAAAGTATATGCTTTTTTTTATCGATTTTTCTGCCGCCTTAGATAGGGTTGATCGACCGGCTCTGTTTTACAAACTTACAACATTCGGATTGTCAACTAAAGTTTTTAAAACTATAAAAAATTTGTATTCTGATACTCATGCTTCTGTATGGTTTAACATAGTATTATCTGAATGTTTCGATACTAATATAGGTTTAAAACAAGGTTGTTTGTTATCCCCAATTTTATTCTCCTTATTTATTAATGATTTATGGATTGTTTAGAGGGGTGTATTCAAATAGATGACACAGTATTTAAGATGTTAGCATAGGCCGATGACCTGATATTTTTGGCTTCCGATAAAATTGCCCTACAGAAAATGATCAAGTCATTGGAAGAGTACTGCTTGAAATGGAATTTGGAAGTAAATTTAAATAAGTCTAAAACTGTAGTTTTTCGGAATGGCGGTAGGCCTGCACGGAAGGAAGTGTGGTGGTATAAACAAGAAAAGATAGAAGTAGTGAACAGTTACAAGTATGTCGGGATAACTTTAACGTCGCAACTGTCTGTAGAAAAATATTTTAAAGAAAAGACCTCTAAAGCTAAGTTTGCTTTTAATATTTTCAAAAATTTAATGCTAAATAAAAATATACTACTACTTTCATCTAAATTGCAAATATGTAATGCTGTTAGCAAAGGAATAATTTGTCATGGTGCCCAAATTTGGGGTTGTACTATGTATGATTGCGTAGAAAAATTACAAAAGTATTTTATTAAAAATTTTTTAATCTTCCTCTGACTACGACAGATTTTGTAATTTTTCTTGAAACAAAATTAGTTCAACTTTTCTTTATACAGTTAAATTACATCTGCAATATATTGATAAATGTCAAGCGTTAGAAATGTTCAGGTACCCGACTATTCTACTGAAAAAAGTTATTGCTAAAAAGATATTTCTGTACAAAGAGTGGGAAAAATTGTGCCTAAATTTCAATATAACATTATCGGACTTTATTTCCAGAAAGTTAAGAATACCGCAAATTTTAGAAATAATGAGGGTAAAATTAATTAATGATTTTAAGTTAGCAGCACAAAATAGTAAGCGACATGTTCTTTACAAGCAGCTGGATCAACAGATTAATGTTGCAAACATTAATTTAGATGCTAACTCTGTTAGCTGGCTTATTAAATTAAGAGGGGAAGTGTTGCATTTAAATAAATTTTCATTTAAACAAAGTATAAAATTATGCTCTCTGTGTAACTTGCAAGATAGAATAGAAGACTTTTTCATTTTGGGCGGTATGTCCCATACTAAGAGAATTTCGAATAAAGTATTTTAATCGAAGCACTTTAAGTCAAGATGAATTTCTGAGTTACCTGAATTGCAAAAATTGGTTAGGTTTAATTAATTACTGTAAACAAGTTTGGCTCTACCAGGTATGAAATGGTCTCTCAATTTAATTACTGAAGTCTACATATGAGTTTTGTAGTTAGTTGTAACAGTTTTTGATGTTTTTTTCTTTTTTATTTATTGTTTAACATAATATAAAGTTTATTCAGTTTGATATATTTGTTTATTTGCGGCGACCTCCTCAAAAGGTCACTTGGCCAATCAGTATGTCTGTCAGATGGTTTTATTTTAATAATTGTAAATAATATTTTTGTAAACAATATTTTCAATAAAGACACTATTATTATATTATTATTATTTATGATTACTTTCTAATATATGTAGAACTATAATTATTGTGTGGAAATTTTTCTGAAAAAGAAAAAAAAAACGGATTTTCGAACGGGAAAATACGGCTGTCAGTTTGAATAGGGTATGCAGTTTCAATTAAATCTTTTGCCAAAATACAAAATTTGAAGAATAATTCGCACACTAACTTTTATTAGATCTCTTTCAAATGATATCCTCAGGATCTCAGGGAAGGTGCGGGAGGGGATGCTAGGGATGTCATCCCTACTTTCGGGCTCCCTTAATCCCCCTAGGGATTGTATGATTAAGAAATATCTGTTGGGTGCCAGAGCAAGTTGGCATTGAAGGGAATGAGATGGCCGACGCTCTGGTGCTGCATCCCCACTTCTGAGGGCTGATCCATTTCAGCTGTCAGTGTCAGTAACCAGTCTCTTTTAAAAGAACTTGAGAAGGGGGAAGAAGTCAGGAGGTCTCAACTCTGGAACTCCCTCCCAGGACTTAGGCAGACAAAGATCTGCTTGGGCAATTATAACCAACAGTAATCTGGAGCATACATCGGCCTTACTGAGAAGAAGCTCAGCGTTTTTATGGGTTTCCTCACGGAGCATGTGGACTCAGGAGCAGGGACACATAATGAAGTTGGGCTTGGAGAGTGACAACATGTGCAGATTCTGTGGAGAGATGAAGTAACAGACTACGAAGCTGCCACTCGGAGATGATTCAAGAATCTGGGTAGTCACCAGAATGAGGAGGGGTATATACCCTCCCTGGAGCCCGCCAGAGAATTAGAATTCCTTAGGAATCTTAACCTGATAGGGGTGCTGTAGGCGATGTGCTGATGGCTAGCCTACAGCAACCTAGGGGCCTAGCACAATAGGTCGCAGTGCATTAGGCCCCTTCCCATTTCCACCGCTAAAACAAAAAACTTTTATTTGGAAATATTAAACAAACAAAAAAATTGATTTTTCAGGCTTTTGAGTGAGCTACAGTTTTAAGCTCCCTTCTGAAGCCATTTCAGACTATTACCATCTACATAATATTAGGATACATCAAATGCATTGCTTGAATTTTTAATTTGACGAAATGCGGCTGACTGGAATCTCTACTTTACCTTCACAATAGTATTCTGAATATTGCCTCGTTGGAACCTTTTTAAGAAAATTGTGTGAAGTTTTTATAAAAGATTTTTTTCACCCCAAAGTAAGCTCATGGATTCCCTGATATCTTTTCACAGAATCCCCCCTCCAGCAACATCCTCTATTTTTATGATCTACCTTGAAATAGAACTTTAATATGTTGAGAACTAGTGCCAGGAATAGGTTCTTGAATTTTGATCCGGACAGCACTCTGGGTTGTGATGCGGATACTAATACGATTATATACATTGTAATAATCTTTGTTTTTATGTTTGCTCAAACACACACACACACACACACACACACACATATATATATATATATATATATATATCACAATTGAAATTATTTATTCAACTTTTTTATTTGTTCTTTGAAAGAGGAGCCCAGAAATAATAAGGCGTTGAGATATACATGTTTCATTCTTATGACAGGATGAGTGCGTGTATGTAGGAGTACAAGGTGCACTCTCTAGCGAAGTAAGGATGAACAGCCAACGGCGTGTTGGTAATTCCAATTTGTTAGCATTCTATATTTCAAGTTGAGTCATAAGGGTGCAGCCGGGGTGTGTAACTGTCACATATATCATAATGTAATTGCTTAACAGTTACCCAGTGGTGCAACCTTCGGCAGTTAGTCTAAAGAAGTAAGAGTGAGAGAGTGAAAAAGAGATTCAGACGAACAAACAATGATACATATAGCACTGGCGTTTTGTTTAGTGTATTCTGATTGGTTTACTGGGACTTACTAAGGAAAGAAAAGAGAGAGAGCGAAGAAAGGAAGGTTACAGTTGAGTTGGTTAGTAAGCAGTTACAGGCTACTGCTCGGAGAGAAAACTAAAAGGCACACATAAATATCCACCCGGCTTTATGCTCGACACTGTTTTTTTTTCTGTGTGTCACAGCGGCTCAATCAACCGTTAAGTGTCGCCCATATAATGGTGACTTTACAAAATTATTACGAAAATTTAATGCCTTCGCTCTAAGGCTCCCCTTATTGTTCAGTTATATTCATACAATCTGTATTAACTATCAATATAAAGATTTTAAAATACTGAAAAATATCGAGAACTATATCGTAAAAGTTTATCGTAAAATACTGAAGTACAGTGTGAAATATTCTTCATCTTTTTTCTATCACAACTTCTAATTTTCTTCTAAAATTTGGCAGGTTTACATCAAATTTATATAATCGTAATATTATATAGGTGAACGGAATACAAAATATTTTGAAACAAAATTACAGAATTGTTGTGGTTGGTTACGCAGAGCTGGAAAGCATCAAAGATATTTTCCGTGATAGCCAGCTTCTTTTTGTGGTCATCGACCGGTTTCGGGCGTTCGCAAACTAAATTAAAACTAAACTAAATTTACTCTGTGCAAGTTATCCACTGTTTGACAAACGCATCCTGATGATGGGCGAACGCCCGAAACCAATCGATGACCACAAAAAGAAGCAGGCTATCACGGAAAATATCTCTGATGAAAATTACAGAAGGAAGTCCAACAGAGACAACCACAACCTCTTTGAAGTCCACCTTTTTGGAAAAATGTTTTCGTTAAGCAAGAATTCAAATTTGAAGAAATTAATGGAATTAAAAAGAAAAAGAACTAATTAACTTTACTACAAAAAGGAACACTTGCAATCCTGTCAAATTTCGGAGAATGAGTTTTTTTCGGAAATACGAGGCATGTGCAGTAAGTAAGTGTACTGAATTTTTGTAGGTTACAAAAATTTTTATTTGAACAAAAAAATTACCTGGTTACATTAGTACATATGTAAGCTATTTTTTCGACATAGTCACCATTCCTCTCAATGCAGGTGGTGAACCGGGGTATTAATTTTTTGATGCCTTCCTCGAAGTAGTTTCCCGCCAACCCCTTCGTCCACTTCTCCACCTTCCCCTTCACCTCCTCGTCGGTTGAAAACCTTTTTCCACCCATGTGCAGCTTCAGGGAGGTAAAGAGATAGTAATCTGAAGGTGCTAGGTCAGGGGAATGCGCGGAATGCACGAGGCAAGCAGTTCCTTCGTGGCGTTGGCCGTGTGTGGTCTGGCATTGTCGTGCAGCAGGCAGACTCCCTTTGTCAGCATGCCTCTCCTTTTGTTCTGAATCGCCCTCCGCAATTTTTTAGGGTCTCACAGTATCTTGCAGCGTTGATGGTCTCCCCTTGAGGCATATATTCAATTAAAATTATGCCTTGACAGTCCCAAAACACGGATGCCATGATTTTCTTGGCTGAAATTGTGGTTTTGAACATTTTGGCGGAGGGTGAAGAGGGGTGACGCCATGTTGAGACTGCCTTTTGGTTTCAGGTGTGTAGTGTGCAACCCAAGTTTCATCTCCAGTAATGATGGAGCGGAGAAATTCATCTCCATGGAGTTTGTAGCGTCTCAAAAACTGTTGCCCGGCCTCCACTCGATTCAACTTGGCGGGAGATTGGATTGACATTTTTCACGAAACGTAATGTCGCGTCGACAGTTCTCAACGTACTGACCTCGAACCGGTCTCGTTGCGGAGGGGAGGAATCAGGCTACACGACAGTGTAGCCAACATGTCGAAAACAAAATCCCTCCGGCCGTGGAGGGATACTTACTTACTGGACATGCCTCGTAGATGTTTTGAAGGCCCTCAGTGTGCGTAAAAAAATCCACTCACCGGAAGTGCGACTTTACTATTTGAAACATTTTCACGGGAAAATTGATTTTTGGGGATTCTGGGAGAACAGTAGCGTTATGCTTTCCTCTGAAGTACCACTTCAGCATACTATATGTGGTTTTACCTCTATATAATGGAAACATTGATAGAATTCCACATTTGAAGAAAATCGGTTTACCGGAAATGCAACCTTACAGACTAAGCGCTTTAGTTTTTTGGAATTTTCTCGAAAACGGTTATAACGATTTTCTTTAAACTTGGTATAGATAGAAACGTATCACTTTCATTTGAAACATTTATCGAAAAAAAATATAGCGTGTTATTGGAGGTCTGTCAGTTCGGTTATGAAATTCTGTCTTCGCAACGCCTTGTGGAAGATGTTAAGTCTACCATTTTAGCCTTATTATTTGCCCTGAAACTCATAGTTTTTAACACCAGGTATAGGGGATTATTAACTAATTAATTTCTTTATTCTATTGTACACTAATCTTTTTCTGCCTTGGGGACGAACGTCTTTTTCCAAGTTGGTTCTTTTACTTTCTATTCATTTTTAATTTTATATTGTAATAATTGTGTACCAATGTAATATAAAATTAACATTACTAAAATAAAAAAATATTACTAACAATATTGTTTTGAAATATAAAGTTTTATAACTTTGTTATATTGTAAAATAATTTGTCTATTAGACTTTATAATGAGATTGGTTTTGATATCTAGAAATTATTACATAATTTATACTCAGTCGCGCAGTTAGAGAAGTTAATTTAAAATCTAAATAAAAAAAATTAATAATAACAGAAATTAACTGGGCCGTAAAAGAGTGTTGTATGGGCGGTGTTACTCCGGTAACATTTCAATAAGTTCTGCGTGGAATATTTTCTGTAAAATAAAGAATAATACAGCCATTTCATCATTACATTTCCTGGAATTTCAGATCGGTTTTTGTTTCTTTATTTCCCGTTCAACCTTGCTTTCTCTTCTCGTTCTATAAGAAAAAAATATTATCAGTATCAGATTGTATCCGTAATTAAGTGATTTTCAACACTGAAATATTTTGTATTAAGTTTACCCTTGAAACTGAAGTTTAATCCCATTTATATATTACTGTCAGATGCTTAGGATCGAAATTAGTTGTATTTTTATATTAAATAACATCTTTCAATCATGATTTGATTTTACATTCGTCAGGTTTGGTTTTTAGCTTTACGTTTCGACAATTATTTTGCTATTTTCAAAAGCTTTTGTACTAATGGCAAAATAATTGTCGAAACGTAAAGCTAAAAACCAAACCTGACGAATGTAAATCAAATACTGAATAAAAAGAAAAAGCTGGCTGTAAATTTGGTTCAAAAATACCCAA
>JAAEAF010003622.1:20570-79468 GCA_011037195.1 Triatoma infestans | reverse complement strand
ATAGAAGTATAAGAATAATTAAGAACACACTGTTAGAGTAAATTAAATATATTCTCTAAGAGAAATTAAGTATTTTGAATATCACAATAAATGCTTATAATAATTTCATATAACTTAATACTGTATAACTCTGACGTTTCCACCTTGATTTCTAGCACAAGTCTGTCTTGAAAAATTCTTCTATTTTGTCCGTTTAGTGCCTCCCCTGTGAGGAGAAAGGGGCAGTACAATGGCATAAGGTTAATTAATCTTTTCCAATAACTGTTTTCTTATACCTGCGTGTACCTTTTGCAAGGGAATTGTCACTATCTTGATATTTCTTAATTTAATATATTTTATGTTTTGCATCCATCACAAAAGCAATTTTTTTTTTTATTTAAGGCGCTTGAACATCTATGTCGTATCGCCCGGGAGCCGTCTCATGCACTGCCGGCCCTCCGAACATTGGTCTCTTGCTACAGACAGACTGTCCATCACTGGACAGTGAGCAGTAAGGCTCTAGGAAGAAAAAAAAGCAAGGGTAGCACTGGGACTCGAACCCGGGACCTCCACGTGGGAGTCCAACGCGCTAACCACTTAGATTATCCCTCCCATAAGAAAGTAATATTTTAAATCTTAACATATTTATTTAGTAGAAGCTAGATGGAAGTTATGTTCCCATACATCCCTTTTATAACGCTAATTATCATGAACTTTATAAAAGTCTTAGCTATGATGTTACTTACATGGAGTCAGATTTAGATCATTTTTCTAAGCAAACAATATTTAAGGTTCGTACGGAAGGCCTAAATTTGAATTATAAACCCTGGATTGCCGGAATCAATTATTTATGTTCTCTGTGTAATCTCAAAAGTGTGGAAAGTACCCTCCACTTTTTGGCTGAATGTCCGATTTTGAATGAATTTAGAGTCAGATATTTTAAAAAACACGTATTGAACAAGGAAGAAGTTTTATGTTTACTAAATGGTTGCGATTGGAGTGCTCTGACAAATTTTATTAAATATGCAGGACGCTATAGAACTTTTTTAGTTAGAGAATTTAATTATTAATCCGCATTCCTGTCTATTTTATTATCATCATTATTATTGATTTAACTAGATATATACACTAAGGCACTTTGTTTCTTTTTCTCTCCTTTTTTTTCTCATTCTTTTTCTCATGTATATATTTTCCAAATTTATATAATTGTCAAAATATGATTATTTACTCTATCAATTTCTAATTTATTTTATCACTTACTATTATTTCAATTTATTGTTTATTCAGTTATTGTTTCTATTCAAACGAGACTCTGGCAGACGGTTCTTAACCATGCCATTTCGTTTATTGTGGAAGATAATGTATTAATTTACTTATTTGTGTGTAAATAAACAATTATTATTATTATTATTACATCCCTTTTATAATACAACCCACTCTTAATCTATTATTGCTGTTAAAGGTAATATTACGATCTTTTGTCAACCTTTTGAAAATATGTTTTTCTTTTTTATTCAAAAATAATTTGTTTTTTAAGATCGTCTGAATAAATATCTGATGCCACCCTATTTTCACTTATTGTAATTATAAATTGTAAAAGAAAAATTTTGTTCACAATTGGAATTTTACGCAAATATTTAATAGCCTGTAATACTTAATTTGTACTAAAATGGCATGAGACAAATACTTAGGCCATAGCTTCCTCTCACAACACTCTAAACCAATTTTACCGTGAAAACATTGCAAACAAGTGAAATAGATTTACATAAATTAACAGAGACATTTTCCGTGATAGCCTGCTTCTTTTTATGATCATCGACCGGTTTCGTGCGTTCGCCCATCATCAGGATGGTTTTTGTTAAACAGTGTAATAACATAGGCTTGTACAGAGCAAATCCAATGTATCAACTGTATTTGCTCTGTGCAAGTCTATGTTATTACACTGTTTAACAAAAAACATCCTGATAATGGGCGAACACCCGAAACCGGTCAATGACCATAAAAAGAAGCAGGCTATCATGGAAAATGCCTCTGATGTTTTCCAGCTCTGCGGAACCAACGATCATAGCATAATAATATTTGTAGTAAATTGAATTTGGAGTCATTTTCAAGAAAATCGCAAACACTAAGAAGGTCATTCACTATATATTAACACTTCCGATAATTACCCCTTCCCTCTTCTAACTCGGAATTTTTGCAATATATTTTATGTTCCTAAATATTTTAGAGGTGGTGGAACCGTTTATGAAAATAAAGTGAAACATAGCTTTAAATTTATACGCATACTTGCAGCTGCACGTTTTTTTTTGTTTTCAAGAATTCAACCATTCTGTTGAAATAAGCCCTGGAAAGCAAAGTATTGCGAATTTCTCCTTGATGCACAACCCAGGTGACATCAAATTTTACTATACCTGGAATTGCCATGACATATTGCATTAGAAGCTATATTACATAGTGATGTAACGGGTGCGATGAGGACAACATCGACGTCGGCGTTGGTGGAAGTACTTTTGCCACTGGAACCTTTACTTGGTTGAAGAGGAGGCAATGAAAGATCAACTTAAAATGAAAGTAAAGAAGAGTGGTTAAGAATTTTTAGAGAAGGGCAGGATTAAGGGCAAGGTAAGAGAAACGAACCAATTTCTATACCAATTAATACACAATTTAAACCCCATAACCCAATATGGATCGCAGCTTACGATGTTTCATTCAGTCAGAAAACAACAAGATAGAGCACATCGTCCTCAATTAAAGCAAGCTTAGGATGTGGACATCTATCATCACATTGCAAGCATGGCCGGTCGAGTTAAAGAATATGATGTTAACCACTGTACATTTTTTTTTCCTTATTGCTGTTCTACTTGGATCAACATTTTCTACTTGTAAAAATTTCAATCTATAACTTAATTTACTAAATAGGAGACGTTATAATTAGAATTAGAATGATGCAGGGGAGGGGGACTTCAACCCAGCCATTGCAGCCAACCCATTGAGGCTTATTGTGCCAACCCCCTAATGACTAGTAGAGGAATCATCCCCTCTTCATGGTCAAGGACCTTCCCCACCAGTCTTTCTTGCAGTACGATCTCCTTCGGTCTGAACATGCCAAAGATCTCGTACCGCAATAGAATGACGCAGGGGGTGCGGCGGGTCTCCAACCCAGGCATTGCAGCCTACCCATTAAGGCTTATTGTGCCAACCCCCTAATGTCTAGTAGAGGAATCTTCCCCTTTTCCTGGTCAAGAACCTTCCCCACCAGTCTTTCTTGAGGTACGATCTCCTCCGGTCTCAACATGCCAATGATCTCATACCGCAATCTGCCGACTGTGACACAATCAAACAAAAGGTGAGAGTCCGTCTCCTCCTCTTCCTGACATAGTCTACACAAAGGTTCCGATTCAATTAACCCCACCTTGCGCAGATGTTTTTTGAACCTAACATGCGTTGAAAACAAGCCCGCCATCAGACAAATCTGATATCTGCTTAAACCCATGGTTTCTCTGGTTCTTCTCTTACACAGCCCTGGCAAAACCATTTTGCCGTGTTTTGCCCCAGTGCTTAGCCTCCAGTGGCGACTATGTTCTCTCCGAGCGGCCTAAAAAATGGAGTGTTCGCTCCATTCCTGGCTAGCTAGTGTTCGCTCCAGTTGATCGGCCCCTTGTGTCACAGCACCCATACCAGCCGCACTTTATTGTGCCGGGAAACCAACTCCAGGGAGTCTCTACACTCCCTGGCTAGGGAAATGGGAGACCATACTTTAACACTCAATTTATTTTGATAGGCGTGATTGAAAAAATCTACAGTCTAGGGCAGTTAGAGTAAGTTGAGGGCAATTTAAACTCTAGAATAGCAAACTCAAATAAGGACAAAATTTCACCATAATAAAACGTCCACCTCATTCAAGTGTATATGATAAGGGCTAAACAGGAAATGTTAGAGATATTGTTGATATGAAAAGGAGGGATGATAATCTCAAGGGTAAAGTAAAATAATTAACTTGCCCCAAGTACCATATTATTATATCAGAACAATGAATGCAAGCATTGGAATCAAGGGTGGGAGACGTCAGTGTTTCACATTTGCAAGTCAAATACTATATTAAATATCATAAACAACAACACTTGATATTTTGACCCCTTTGTATTGTATTATATTTGTATCAATATAAATTCTTATCATAAATACCAACTTGACCGTAAGATACCACAAATTTCATATTATCCTACCTAATCATATCAAACTGTTACAAACTATCCATCATGAAGTTTAAACTTACTTTCAGCTGATTTAACTTTCCCCTTCAAAATGCTTGTGGTTATTACATTTCGTATACATTAGTTTACAATCCATAATAAATTTAAATAAATGAAACATTTTAGACAGCATGAAAGCTAATTATAAAAATAACAATTAATGACTGCCAGTGTTTCACGAACTTTCATAGGATTTTTACGTTTTCTTTAAGTTTCTCGCCAGTCCAATGGCAAAAAAATCAAAATGTTTTTCTCTCTTTCTGACTATTTGATCCACATAACTCAAAAAAAGTCCGTATTGTTTTTTTGTTTATATGATTGGTATTTCAGACTGGTTGATTGCCATAGAAACTTGACTAATTTTTACTTTCTCTTACTCCTAGTAAGAGGAAGTATTGTAATCGTGTCAAATTTTCTATATCGAGTTTTCACTGGAAATATCCATTTTTGAGGTCCCCTGAGTCCAAAAAAGTGTTTGTTTTTTTTTTTAGCAAAGGTCTGTGTGTGTGTGTTTCAGTATGTGAACAGCATAGCACACAAAGCGAGAAACCGTAGAAAGTTGAAACTCGATATTCCGTTTAGGTATCACGACGGGATCTGACAGCGGGTACATCTGCCAAAATTCTTCAACCGGAAATACCAGTTTACTTATTAGTTTTTTTACGTTTATGCGTTTTTCTCAAAAATGGCTCCGACGATTTTCTTCAAACTTTCTATGTCAACTACATATACAAAGATCTACAACTTTTATTTGAAACATTTCTCTGGGAAAATTCATTTAAGGACAGTTACGGGGAAGGGGTAGGGTTAGGTTTTCATGTAAAGTGCTATTTCAGTTTATTAAACAATTCTATCATCTAAATAATGTTAATTAGAATTGAATATGTTGTTGAAATTCCGAGTTTGAAAAAAAAAATCGGATAACCGGAAGTGCGTTTCCTCTAACACTTTACTAAATGATTTTTTCACTTTTTCTCAATTTTCTCAAAAATAGCTCAGACGACTTGCTTGAAACTACTTAGATAAACTAAACATACAAAGATCCTCAACTTTTATTAAAAACATCTCTCTGAGAAAATTCATTTAAGGGCACTTTCAAGGGGGGGGTGGGGTTATATTTTTTCTAAAGTACTATCATATTTGATTATACAATTCTATCATCCAAACAAAATTAATTAGAAATAATAGATTTCCAAATTCCAATTTTCAAGAAAATTAGTAAACCGGAAGTGCGTTTTTACTGGACAGTTTTTTTTTCAAAATTTTAGACGAATTTCAGTAAATTTCGTATGCAAACTATAAAAATTTGTCACTTCTAATTTTGAGAATTGGAGTAAGAGAAAGTTGTGTGAGTGTTTCACAGCAGATTTTTTTTTATTTTAAAAATGCATTTGTTTCTCAATGTAGTTCCCTTTTCTTCAATACACTTTATCCAACATTTCTCCAATTACTGGATCTCATCCCTGAAGTGCGATTCTGGAAGGTCTTCCAAATATCTATTTACTACTGCTATGACCTCTTCATTTGACCCGGCTACTATTATTTCATTAATAACTGTACAGGTTTTGAGATTCTTATCTTCTCTTTAACAGATTGGCCTATTATAAATTTTAACAAAATACTGTCACGGACAGCGTATAATTTAGCAAAATATCAATTATTTATAAAACAATGTCGTATCATTTTCATACAAATATTATTATTGTATCATTTTTACTTAAATTGGGTTTTCACCCGGAAAAACGTGTTTTGAATTTTCCTAAGAGAAAAACTTTTTTTTGTGTGTATATGTGTGTGTGTGTGTGTGTGTGTGTAAACAAAGTATTTCCAATAACGGAAAATCGCATGATGTTCAAAATTTCATATTCTATTTAGGACCACCATCGAATCTGATAATGTTTCAGTCAAAATTCATCAACCGGTCATGCAACTTTACTGAAAATTTTCATTTCTCAAAAATGGCTTCAAAGATTTTCTTTAAACTACTACGTATACTGTCTATACACAGATTAATACCTTTTTGAAAAACAAAACACTTTTCCAGATTGATTGATTTATGGGTGGTTCTGGAGGAGCAGTTCTGTTAAGTGTACAATGTATGGTTCTACCAATTATATAATACTAAGGAAAATTAGAAGCTTTACTAGGATTTTTAAGTTGAAGAAAAGAAGTTTATTGGAAGTGCGTTTTGGAGGGGTATGATTTTTTTCGAAAAAGTTTAGAACGATTTTAGATAAACTTTAATATTCCATCTTTAAATGGTATACGGATGGGTCTAAGACCCTCGAGGTGACTGGGGCGGGAATGGTTGGTCCAAGGATCAAGCACTCAGAACCCCATGGGTAATTTTCCCAGCACTTCCAGGCGGAGATATACGCTATTGGAAGATGCGTTCAATTTAACCACGATAGGGGATATAGGAACCAGGAGATTGTAATCCTTTCCGACAATCATGCAGCCATTAAAGCATTGAGTGCATCGGTTATCAGCACTAAAATGGTCTGGGAATGCCTAGGTAAATTTAATGACCTAGGCAGGAGGAACAAAGTTACCCTGCGGTGGGTGCCGGGGCATGTTGGCATTGAAGGGAATGAGATGGCCGACGCCTTGGCCAAGTTAGGCGCTGGGGCCCCGCTGGGATGCTTTTTGTGGGGTCAGCGTTCCAGTTTCTGTTGAAGGAAGGAGGAGGAGACGAAGCGATCTCAAGTCTGGAACTCCCTCCTCGGTTTTGCGGCAGGCTAAGATCTGCTTGGAAAATTATAACCAACGGAGATCGGAGGCCTGCATCGGATTGAGCAAGAACAAGCTCTGTGTTCTTAAGAGTTTCCTCACGGGGCATTGCCGACTTAGAGGACACCTGGTGAAGCGGGGTTTGGAAAGTGACCGCTCATGCAGATTCTGTGGAGAGCTGGAGGAAACTCCACTACATCTCTTAACAGACTGCGAGGCTGCCACTCAGAGAAGATTCAAGAAGCTGGGTAGCTACCAGGTGGAAGAGGGGGATATACCGTCTCTAGCCCCGTCGGGGTATTGAGATTCCTCAGGGATCTCAACCTGATGGAGGTTTTGTAGAACGGATGTTCAGAGAAGGACATCGGTTCGGTTGCTGTGGGCAATAGCCTGCGGCACTCAGGTGGCATAGCACAATAGATCGAAACGGGTCGCGGCACATTGGCCCTCTCCAAAAAAAAAAAAAAATATTCCATCTTAATAATATAAGTTTCTAATCCAATCAAAAGATATAATCATAAATTAAAGTAAGACCTTCCTCTGGAATCTTTTTTTTAATTTATTTTATTTTTTTAATCATTTTCGTTATTTTCCGCTGACAGAAATATTGTTTTTCTACAAACGGTAGTTTGGCCTGAATATTATTGAACAAATTTTAATGTATCACCCAGTTTTCGTTTATCTTGTGTCTGATATTAAAAAAAAAAAAAAAAAACTATGTTGCAAATTCGATTGGATTGAGTTTGGTTGTTTCTTAAATTTCGAATCATTAAATTTGAAATATTCAAATCATTATTTGAAAAATTGATATAATGTTAGCAGACAGGATTGGTTATGAAATTTTTTGTGTAAGTGAAGACCATAAACTCATTAATGCACTATAAGTGCAATTTATATTTAACAAGCATTTAGGTGGAGAGTAGACTATATGATGGTGCTGGCTGATGTGAATCGTTTGAAGAACGACTCGGCTAGTTAAAATTTATGCTTGCTCTGATAGCCTATTAGCGCTAGTGTGATTAATTTGGTGAAGACTCTGTGATAGTGATGGGCAAAACGACTCCGCCATCGGATTCGTTGGATTTGAATCGGTTTCAGGATCGGAACCGACTCCATAAACTCGTTCCACTGTTCCTTTTCCTTCAGGGTTTTTATTAAATTTTTTATATGTAATTAACTTCATCAGTTAGTAAAAAATTGCATTTTTTGCTAATAAACACACAGTACACTAATAATTAGCAATTATATATATGTAATTCCAATTATAATGGTAATTCCTAATGGTAGTGTGTAGTAAAAAAAGCTGGTCCCGGCTCTCATGTTAGAAACAGATTTTATATGTTAAAAGAAAAATAATCTATTAAATATTAAAATATTTATATAATTAATTATACCAAAAAGTAATCATGCACTTGTGCATTCAATTTAAAATTTAATCATTTATTGATTGAATTAATTTTTTAATCTAATTTAATCAATTCAATTTTGAATTGTTTAATTTTTAGTTGTGGAAAGCTGATCTGTTGATTAAAAATTTAATTTTTAGTTACAACTAAACCAAATTTTACTATTGAATTAATAAGTAAAGTTTGGGCGATTAAATTTTTAATTTTAGTTATGACCAATGATAGTTTTTTAAATTTGATTTCTTATTTGATCGTTTGTAACTTAACACTGGCTCCGTCTCGGACTCTGACCAGTAACTGAAATCTGAAAACTGATTAATATTTTTAGTCTCCTCCACCATCCATACCCACTTCTCATGCCCTTTAGAAATATTTTTTCATGAAATGAAACTTCATGTATCTCATTCATTTGTTATATATTTTTTTTAGAGTGATTGTAACTTTTTTTTATTATTTTTCTGATTAACATTTTCAGTTCTTTCAAATAAACCTTGTAGAATATTTAAAAAATATAATATATAAACGTAGAGAGCGATCTGGTGTTAGTAAAGTGAAGATGGATTCAGTTACAGGCACCATTGCCTTTGGAACGAGTTCGTGGAGTCGGTTCCATTTCAAGCGTTTCTATTGGCTAGATTCAGTGATTTGATTTATTCGTTCACTTCGGAACCAAATAATCTGAATCAACTCCGGTTTCGGGTCCAGACGGTTCCAGGGATTCAACCAATGAGAGTGCCCAGATTGGAGTCAGATTCAGAAAGTCGTTCCAAGTTCACTGCTGCCTGTAACTGAATCCATCTTCCCTTTTCTAACACCAGATAGCCCTCTATATGTATATATTTAGAAAAAATATTATTAAGTTGAATATAATTTTTTGTCGAAATATAATTTATGCTTCTATGCAATGGAAATAATTCAGTATTAGTGTATACTGGTTATTCAATCTATGAAATATTGACCGTAAAAAATTATACTAGCAATTCACTCCAACCGCCCAACCATCTGTATTTTAAGCTCACCAGGATTGTTAGTATGGTTTGAGGTTACAAAATATTAAGTTAGAATCCTGTCACTGGTTCTTTCAACATGCAACTCAGTTTAATACTTAATTTTCGTGCTATACCTGCCTTAATTTAATTTTAAATAAAAAAAATTTAATTTAATTTTGCTGGAATCAGTTTATTTAAAAATAGGGATTTGAATCAACTCGTTCCGCTACTGGATTCGTTCCAGTGAACCGACTCCGCTCGAACTGTCCCATCACTACTCTGTGACCAGTAAAAGTGCAGTTGAGAAAAATTAGAAAACGCGATAAATTTAACACAGCTATTTTATAGATACAAAAAAAAAATACATAAATAAAATTGAATTGCTTAACAAAAATCACTACAAAGTAACTGACGGAACCTAAATAGCAAATGGTCTTGTCAGTTGAAATTGTTATAAATTTAACCTAATTTAGTAAAACAAGCAATAAATTTATTGCTTTGTAATTGTGCTGAATTTTAAAATATTACAGTTAGTTTCATAATATTCTAGTTAAGGCTAATAATTCAAACAAATTAAAGAATTACATAAAACTGTTAATTAAATAAAGGCTTGTTACAAACTATGAGTTAATAAGCTATGCACCTCAATATCACACAAAAGATTTTATTTATAATCTTAAGATAAACTTTTTTAAAAAAATCATTAATTAATAAGATAATTATTATTCTTTCATGAAATGATTCAAAATGAAGTTCAAACTTTTAAGAATAGCTGTATTTCATTAAAATTTAAAATAAATAATTATTCTAGTGATTAAACTTGAACACTCCCTAGCGGAAGGCTAGAGAAATTAAGTCTTTCTGTGATCCACCATTATAAAGCCAAGCATTTAAAAATGTACTTGTAGTGAAATTATTAAAAATGTACGCATTAAATTAACTTTCATAACCTTGTTTTCTAATTATATTTCTATATATTCTATATATATTAACATGTAATAATTTAATAGATATCAACATTACATATATACACTTAATATACACTAAATTACTGGTATGATGTTGAAATGTTAAGAGAAAACAGTCATAACAATTTTCAATTTTACAAAATGAAAAAATAAAAAGAAAAAACGATAAAATGCAAATGTTATTCAAAGAATCAATAAAATCAACAAGTTCAAACTTGTTGGAATTGAATATGTATTAGGTTATGCAAAATATACTATTGATAATGTAAATATGAATGATATAATGTCAATATACTTGTTAATAATGAAATATAAATAATAATACCTGGTATTTTAACCGTTGTAGCCAACGAATTCACTAAGTTTAATTTGCTCTCACGATGGATGAAAATCCGAAACCGGTCAGGAACCAAATGAATATGCATGCTACGACGGATAATAAAATACAAGATGTTATCTAGCATTGCGGACCCATCCACATATTCAAATAATAATAATAATAATACGTTTGAAAATGTCTTACCTTGAATTATGAAGTAAAAATATTCTAATCAAAATGGATGAAATGTAAATCATGGGCACTGAATAGCTTGTATAACTGCACTGGATAACTTGTAACATATTTATTAATTTAATTTGAATTTTATTTTTTGAATGAACTCATAGAGAGCCATAAACATTTTTAAGACAAAATAGAAATCTAAAGTAAAACAAAAGAAATCATAAATAAAACTAAGTAAATCAAATAAACCGAAATTCAAACGGTAATCACAAAAATGTAATAGAACTTATACAATGGACTGACCACAAAGGTGTGTGACCCATTGCTCACTTGATACGAATCAGTAATGCCAACCTGTCTTTATTAAATTATCAAGTCACTACTATTATATTTATAAAATAACTTAATTATTGCCTGACTATAGGTACTGTTTATTTCTTCAGTACAGGTTATGTTTATATCGGTTGTTTACATCGTATGAATAGAAAAATTTAATTTTAACTTTCTCTCGTGCTGTTTATTTTTGTTAAACATTTCAATTAGTTATTTATCCAAAGTGATTTAGAAAAATCTTTAGTGTAAAGTGTGTTTTTTTTTCACTGACCTTAAACGTCCCATTATAAGAGAGGATGACCAGTATGGTATTGTATGCTTTTCTCTAAAGTACCATTATAGAACAAATATAATAGGTTTTGCGCCTACATAATATTAATGAACAATAGAAATATTGATGGAATTTCAAATTTGAAGAAAATCTATTTAACCGGATGTGAAACTTTGCAGAATGGATTTGAGTTGTTTTTTTTTTTAAATTTTCTTGAAAACGGCTACAACGATTTTCCTTAAACTTGGTGCTCGCTGCACATATAAACATTAATTATTTTTATTTTAAACATTTTTCTAAAAAAAAAAGCAAAATAATTATATAGTGGTTTTGGAGTTTAGTCAGTTATGTTTAAATTTAAACTGCATACGATTTGTTGGTTTGGACAGTGGGCATATAAAAGTTTAACCCTTCCACCTTTTTTTTTTGTAAATGTATTTTATTCGCAATTTTTTTTTTTTAGAGATATTTCTACTTATAGAACTTTTACATTAATATTCATTGTTCGAAGTTTAATCGATAGCTCGATCTCCTTATAACTTCAAATTGTTTGAAGCTGATGGAACATGCCCGATGAACTGGATAAATTCACCTATTCTCTATAGCATTCCGGAATTGAAATTGGCTTATACTTAATATCACATATCACATATATAAATCAGAAATCTATAACTTGCATATAAATTTCTCCGTCAAATTTACCAGTTCTGACTGAAGTATTTTTATTTATTTGAAATGGTTTTTTAATCACCACCATTCTTGAAGCAAAGCTAATTAAAAATTTGGTGTGTAACACTCACACGACTTTCTCTTAGTTGAATTAATACAATTTAAGTAACACAATTTCATGAAAATTGCAGTTTAGTTGAGCTGGCCACAAAAAAAAGTGGATATTCCTACCTACTGTCTATAAAGTTCGCTACTCAGGGACTTTACCTGGACGAAACACTGACTTGGATTCCTCACATGAGACTCAAGAGACAGTTACTAAATCGACGATACAAATTACTCTCAAGTTCTTGTCTTTCTCTAGACAACAAAGTATTTATCTACAACCCTGTACTCAAGCCTCTATGGACGTACGGAATCGAAGTACTCCTTCGTAAAATCATTTACGCTCCTTTCTATGTTTCTAATCCTTATTCACAAAGACCTGGAATATATCCCTTTTGTCCGCGACCTCATTTTATCCCGATACAAAAAAATTACATGCACCCCTTCCGGACTATCATAACCCTGTAATCCAAGAGCTATCTTCCAATTCCATCCATAGAAACCCTGTCAGAATGCTGAGACGTCAGTGGCCCAGAAATCTTCTGCCAGAGTGGCAAACAAATCTAAATATGTAATTATGTGAATATATATATATATATATATATGTAGATATCTTTTCCCTATCAGTCCAAATTTGCTATTAATCCTTTTCACTAAATCCTTCCTAATAATTTTCCAAAGCTCTTCTCATCCATATTACCTATTTTCCGTTCATACATCTCCTTCCTCACTTATTAATAAATATTTTGGTGAGTTGTAAATGAACAGCTGCTCCATTCTTGTACATATGGTTTCATTTGAAATGTTTTTGGTGTGATGTGTATTTGTGGTAGTGGCTTGTGGCGTGAGCGGTTTTGTAAAGGGCTTGTGTGTAAGTTAGAGAAAGAGAGAGAACTATTAGAAATAAGTAAAAGATCACCACTGTTTTTTAAAATAATTATATTATTCTCTAAGTGAATTTAAGTACTTTTCAATAACACAATAATATGCTTATTAATATACAGAAACTAGCTAGAATAAAATCTCATGTTTTAACTTATAACTGGCCCTGTGTTTACTGGTAGAATGTCTAATTCAGACTGTCCTGAAAGAATGCCTTCTAATTGTTAGTTCAAATCTTCTCCTGTGAGAAGAAGGGGTAGACAATGCTAACCGAGTTCTATGAACTCTAAAAGACCAAGTACCGTATTTCTTTGGTCGTAAGGTACAATTGGCAGGAAAAAGCATGTGTATGCATCTCTAATGGTGGGGGGCCAGTTCGAGCAAGATCTGTAATTAATGAGGAGTAAAATTTATAATAAAATAGTACTTTTCTTCTTATTCAATCAAAAAACCGTTATAATATCATTTTGAAATTTCTTATAGGAATCATGTTTTCATTCATAACTTGTAAAATATCACTCACAGAAAAAAAACCGTTCAAGTAAATTTTTCTTACAAAAAATAGAGGAATCTATTTCTTAAATAAAAAAACCACACCTCCCCATTTGAAAAAATGATGTTGGTGCTTGTATCTCGCTTCTGGAAGCACTAAAACAAATTTGCAAATTAAATTTGGTTTTCTAACAAAAAACTAGGGGGGGGGCACGTATTTTTTAGTTTTTTTTCTAGCTATCTTAGTTTCCGAGAAAAAGTCGTTATCCATATACCATGGGACACCCTGTATATATATCCCGTCGCTGTATTTATACAGTTTCTCCCATTCTAGTCCTAGAGAGTGGTCCTGTCATTTTTGTCTCTCTCTCTCTCTGTTATGGATCCTCTTTTTGGATCCTATTACATCCTGTAAAGTCATAACTCGGATTGATGAATTTTGCCCAAAACTTACGCGTCTGATGTGATGCAGTTCCACCTATAAAGGTATTCCAAATTTGTGCTTCTAGCAATTTTTCCTTTTTTTTTTTAAAACATAAATTTCCGGTGAAATGTCAATTCAGAAAATTTGAATACGCTTTACTTCCTCTTAAAGGGGGTGTAACAGGAAGTAAAAAGAAATGTTTATTACTACAATTCCATTAAATAAACGGGCCAACTTGCTAAAAGATAATAATGTACTATTGCGTTTAATGTCCTATTATTCAGCCAGTAAAAGATAGAAAAAGTAAAAGAAGTCATGATGGGAAGAACGATTATCCGTTAAGATTGGTGGCCATTTGTGTGAGGATTCATGTTCTCACGAGCTGGGGTGTAAGGCCCGAGCACTTGAAGCATTTGAAGATGGTGGCAATACTATGTGCATCACAACAACTTTGTCAAATGCTTAAGGGGAGAGAGGTAAAGGAAGTTTTAAATGTATTGGGAAGAAGAAGAACGACGGAAGAATGGCTAGGTAACATGAGCTGGCTAAAACTTCTACTTGAAAGATGTCAAGAAGAAGATAGGAGTAGATCCTTGCAGCCTAGACACGAACCAAAAAAAAAAGGATAGAATGAGACAGAGAGATAGTGAGCTAAAACATTTTAAGGAGGGTTCTCTCAGCCAACTTGGATGATGCAACCGAATAAGGGCTTTCTATCCCTGTTATAAAAAGCATTTCGTTTTTATTTTTTTATTTCACTAGCGTTTCCAATTACAGAAAACTTCAAGTTTGATGGACTTGAAGATGCTGCAGGCTATTATTTTGAAATATAAATTTTCTAAATATATACAAATATTATATATCTATTATTCTTATTATTATTATTATTATTATTATTATTATTATTATTGTTATTATTATTTATAAATATATATATTCGTAATGCAATGTTTCCAACAGTCTTAGGTTATAATGTTTAACCTATCATTAGACTGTAACCTGCATACAGTTTGATTCAGTCACTTCCAAGGGCATATTCGTGTCAAATTAAGGGTTGGCCTGGCTTACAGACGAAAGCTTACTATTGATAAAATAAACATTAATAATGAATTGCTTTATTAGTTTCCAAATATTTGCTATATGGATTTATATAAGACAAAAATTACTTAATAAGTATGTATACGCATGTACTGATTTGTGATCTGCGAGAAAAGATAATAATTTAACTTAATTTACAACTAAAGTGATTACTTATTTTTAAACTTATAATAATAGTAAGGGGAGACATTAGCTCCGTGATAGCGCACTGGGTTGGTAACGGTCCAAGGTACGAGTCCAGCACTGCTGCCCTCAGATTCCCTCAGACTCCCTAGGAGCCTGGATATCTTACTGTTCGGAGGCCGGCAGTGCTCTGAGAAAGCTTTCGGGCTTTCAATGACTTCAGAAGTTGATATTTTTTTTTATGAAGTTTGAAGGATATTGCTTTTCTCATTGAAGAATTATTATTTTCCATTATTATTATTCTGTTGCAGAATCGTTTTATAGCAAAGTAACCTTTATCAGTTATAATAAGAGGTGCTAATTATATATGTTTAAAATGAAATTATGGAGATAACAATATCGCAGCTTAAACCGCGATACACAGATTTTCTCTTTAGTAAACTCTCAAAATCATAAACACATAGATTTTGTGAATAATAATAATAGAATAGAATGACGCTGGGGAGGGGGGACTACAACCCAGACACCGCAGCCAACCTATTAATGTGTCAACCCCATTGAGCCTAGTAGTGGAAAACTTCCATCTTCATGAGATCAAATACTTTCCCCACTTCTTGAAGTACGATCTCCTCTGGTCTCAACGTGCCAAAGATCTCGGACCACAATCTGCAGATTGCAACGTAGACGAACAACAAGGTGAGAGACCGTTTGCTCCACTTCCTGACATAGTCTACATAAGGGCTCCGAATTAATTAATCCCACCTTGTGCAGATGTTTTCTGAACCTACCATGCCCTATAAACAGGCCCGCTATCAGACAGATCTACTCACATACCTGCTTAGACCCAGGCTTTCTCTGGTTCTCCTCTTACAACACCTTGCTGCGTTTTTTTTTTTGCCCCAGTGCTTAACCTCCAGTAGCGACTGTGTGATTTCCCTCTGCGTCCATTCTCTCAGACACACCCTCGCCGTACTTTTGGCTATCCCCAGAACAGGTTCCGGCCCGCAGAATAAAGTGTTCGCTCCATTCCAGGCCAGTTGGTCGGCTAGCTCATTACCTTTTATCCCCTTGTGTCCCGGCACCCATACCAGCCGCACTTTATTGTGCCGGGAAAGCAACTTCAGGGATTCCCTACACTACCTGACTAGGGAAGAAGTGAATCTGAAGCCCCAAGAGCCTTCAGAGCCGCCTGGCTGTCAGGAAGATGTATATCCTAGGGACCATAGGTAAATTCTACTTAGCACAGACTTTTATAGCACAAACTTCAGCCCAGAATACTGTGAAGTACCTACCAAGACACCTCTTAATGATAATAATAATGATTATAAATATTAAACCATTCCTTTTACTTATATAATACAAAACAAAGATGATAACGGAGGTACTTATCTACAATCTACGGTTTGCAAATTTTACAAATCTAGAGTAATGATACTGAATTGTTATAATAGAAACCTATGTTTTTCGCATATCATTATCTATGGTTCAGATCTTGGATTGCATTGTAAACCTCTAATTAGTGATCTTTTGTAACAGACAATGCTAATCATGTTTCTCTCTAAAGTGCTATCTGAGTTGATTATACAATTCTACCATCCAAACAATATTAATTAGAAATAAATAGATGGCCAAAATTCCGAGTTTCCAGAAAATTAATAAACCGGAAGTGCGCATTTACTGAACAGTTTCCTCAATTTTCGACGAACTCCAACGAATTTCATTAAATTTGGTACACTAACTATATAATTTGTCAACTACAATTTTGAAAACTAGAATAAGAGAAAGTTGTGTGAGTGTTTCACACCAGATTCTTTTTACTTTCTCTTACTCCTAGTAGAGGAAGTATTGTAATCGTGTCAAATTTTCGATATCGAGTTTTCACCGGAAATATCCGTTTTGAGGTCCCCTGAGTCCAAAAAAGTGGTTTTTAGCAAATGGTCTGTGTGTGTGTGTGTGTGTGTGTGTGTGTGGTGTGTGTGTATGTATGTGAACAGCATAGCTCAAAAACGAAAAATCGTAGAAAGTTGAAATTTGATATTCCGTTTAGAGGTCACCATGGGATCTGACTGTACGTTATCTGTCAAAATTCCTCAACCGGAAGTACCACTTTACTAGTTGGATTTTTTACTTTTTTGCGATTTTCTCAAAAATGGCTCCGACGATTTTCTTTAAACTTTAAACATCAACCACACATACAAAGAGCTACAACTTTTATTTGAAACATTTCTCCGGGAAAATGCATTTGAAGGGCACTTTTGGGGGATGGGTGGGGTTAGGTTTCCATCTAAAGTGCTATTTCAGTTTATTAGACAATTCTGCCATCTAAATAATGTTAATTAGAATTAAATATGTTGTTGAAATTCCGAGTTTGAAAAAAATCGGATAACCGGAAGTGCGTTTACTTTACCACTTTACTAAATGATTTATTCACTTTTTCGCAATTTTCTCAAAAATGGCTCTGACGATTTTTTGAAACTTCGTATATAAACTAAACATGCAAAGATCTACAACTTTTATCTAAAACATTTCTCTGGGAAATTTCTTTTAAGAGCACTTTTAGGGAGGGGTGGGGTTAGATTTTCATCAAAGTGCTATCCTAGTTCATTATACAATTCTATCATCCAAACATAATTAGTTAGAAATAAATAGATGGCTGTAATTCCGAGTTTCAAGAAAATTAGTAAACCGGAAGTGCGCTTTTACTGAACAGTTTTTTCAGTTTTCGACGAATTTCATTAAATTTGGTACAACAAACTATAAAATTTGTCAATTATTATTTTGAGAACTGGAGTAAGAGAAAGTTGTGTGAGTGTTTCACACCAGATTTTTTTTAATTGCAATAAAGCTTGAATGAGACAAAACTAAATTCTTTTTTTGATTTTTTTTCTTCATCTAGGTGCCCATTTTAATGCCAACTTTAATACAAATATATTAGAATATATTAAAAAGATTATTATAATAATTTATTCCCTTAATATTTTATTTCTAATGTTGGTGTCAAGAATTTTGGTTGTCGGACTCCCGGATTCCTGAGAAATAGACATTTGAAGAATCACCAGTTGGTGTTAGATATCATTCTTCACGCCTCTTAATCATGTCACAGGATATTTGTGGCTTTTGTTCCACAGGCCATCTTCAGACGTGACCAATTTTAGCCGTTTGGCTAGTGGTCACGTATGACACTATAGTAAGGTTCCCTTCAAATATGACCACTTTTATCAGTGTTTACAAGGAGTTAGTGGTCACGTTTAGAAGCGCGAAGCTGTCGACTCTAGTGCCCCAGCCCCCTCTCTTTGAATAGTTTTTCATGTATAACAACTCTTGAATTTAATTTAAAGGAAAACTACAAGTTATAGGGAAAAATTTAGAGTAAAAACTTTCAAGTTTTTCTTATAGTTTTAATTAAATTTTCTTCAAAGGAACTATATTTAGGTAAATGCTTTTAATATCATAGAGAACTCCTCTAAAAATCAAATATCCTGATAAAATGTCAAATAAAAGTGAGAGAGAATCGTGAAGTACTCATTCTTGAGAATATCATGAAACACTATAAAATAGAAAACATATTTGTAAACTATATTGTAAAATGGATGTTGAGGTTCGATCACAAAAAAAAAATACTCTTTTTTTCAAAGTTTCACCGACGTTTCGGATAAATTTATTCCTTCTTCAGAGTAATAATTTTTCTTTTTTGAATTTCTTAAAAACTGGGAATAAGAGAAAGTAAAAATGCATGTTATTGTAAAGTGAAGTGTTCACATAATAAAATAAAATATTTATATAATTATAAAAGATATTTTCTTCTTAAGTATAAGTTGTAAGATGTAAATAATTTTTACAGTGGTAGTTTAATTTGGGGAACTATGTAAAGTTTGCAACAGAAAAAAGAAAACGATCCAGAACTACCCATATTATTGCAGCAAAAAAAAAAAATTCTGCACTTTGAGAAATTCGAAGTACGTTGTATCGAAAGATCTATTTAGTTGCGAAATTTCAACCCAGAATATATGATCTATCTACTCTAACACGCCTACCCCAAGACAACGTTCGAGACAAAGTCCACAATCTCAGCCATCCGACAACTAATGGCGAAGAAGTATTTCTGGCCATAATTAAATATGGACGTTTAAAACTGAGCTAGATATTGTGTTGCTTGTTAGCAGTCAAAGGTGACTTGTCACATCGTGTCGCCTTCTGGTAGTTTCTCTAATTATGATAAGTCTGGATGTGATTGGTTTCGCAGAGTTGGGTAAGCATCAGAGATATTTTCCGTGATAGCGTGCTTCTTTTTATGGTCATTGGCTGGTTTCGGGCGTTTGCTCGAGAATGTTTTTGTCAAAACAGTGTGATAACATAAACTTGCACAGAGCAAATTTAGCTTATATGCCATTTTATGGGAGAACGCCCGAAACCTGTTGATGACCACAAAAAGAATCAGGCTAACACGGAAAATATCTCTGACTGGTCTAGAAATTTGCATTTATCATTGGTAACATCATGAGGTAACAGATATCGCTTAATGTAATAGATAATTTGTCCCTATGCCCTAACATCATGGGGGAGACAGTGTCAAAAGCGTTTTGACCCCGTAGGATAACAATGGATCAAGGGCGCCAATTCGAATCTGCCTTGTCTGAAAGCCTTATTATTATTCGCAAAAGGGGAGGGCAAAACCCTACCTGTCCAAAGCCCCCCAGGGCCCATATAGCTACCCCTAAAGAATAACAACCACTGGGACTAGAATGAAAATCCAGGCCCAGGTTTTAACCATCTAAGTTTCACAACAGACCGAACAAATCGGACCAAAACCTTAAAAGGACACAGCTTAAGATCCTCTACCGACATCCTATTCCGGCCGAAGGTCCTAAACCTAATCTCCTCACAACCCAAACAATTCGTCATCAAATGCATGGGTGTTTCCTCCTCAGTTTCACAAACTCTACAAAAAGGGTCAGGCACAAGTCCCATTATATAGAGATGTCTCCTTAAACCACAATGCCCAGTGAGGAATCCAACCAGATACCTGAGGGAGGTCCGTGAAAGACATCGGACCCCACTACTCAAAGCTCCGTCCGGGCCCCCAATGAGCATTTTAGACTGCCGACAACCCACTGCACTCATCCATAAGGATGAGTGCTGTGAGGTCATCCACGTCTGAAAGCCCGACAAACATGTGTCAGAAGACACACCAACAGCAGGCTCTGGACCAATGAAAGGGAGAGAGGCACCTAATTTGGCAAACCTATCCACCTCCTCATTCCCAAAAATTCCCATATGACCTGGAACCCAGACCAGAAGCACATCCTTTAATGAAGAAAGATCTTCCAGTCTTCTAGAACATTCCAACACCAATCTGGAAGTGAAGACACATGAATTAAGCGCCTTCAACGCAGCCTGGCTATCCGAGCAGATACAAACACCTTTTAAATTAGTGTTACGCACCCTCTCATCCAAAATACAGCAAAGAATTGCATAAACCTCAGCCTGGAAAACGGTGGCCCACTCACCAAGAGGCGCTACCAAATGATCTCCCGTCTCAAAATAGACGGCAGCCCCAGACCTACCATCCATCCTGGAACCGTCCGTGTAGCATCGGAGATAATTCTCAGGAATCACACCAGACGGACCCAGGGTTAACCAATCTTCCCTAGAAGGCAACCTAACCCTGTAGGAATGACCAAAGACAAAAGTCTTCAAATTCCTATCAGAAGGGAAACCTGTAATGGGAATCCTTAAAAGCATCTCACGATAAATGGTAGAATGACCATATCGCTTACCCTGCCAAAAACCTGCCTGTTTAGTCTGAAAGCCTTACAAATTTCCCAAGGATCCAGATGAAAAGAACAATCGCTTACAGCAAATGGCTGCATAGAGCGATGGCACCGTTCATTCAAAGCAGTCCTAACAGTTCAATTAGATACCGAGCATTGGGTTGACACATTGCTAACTTTCTTTTCGGTCTCCGCAATACTATCAGATCTGAAGTAAACGCAACTGTAGCAAGACTATATATATATGTCTTCCAAGAGTGTTCCTTGGTTGCTAAAAGTCTTGCAACGACGTCAACGGCAGCCTATATCTATTGAAGGAGGACATGAAAAAAATTACGACCCGTAGAATTTGGAACGAATCAAACCAAAATATTCGTATTTATTCGTGGAGAAGAGTTTTTGGGAAACCCTCTGTTTTTGGGAAATCTGCTTATTCATGTCCTCATCTGCTTGTCAATAGAAAACGACAGGATCTTTACTATCCAATCGATGAATTGTTCGGTACTCACAGTGCCACTAGATCACATCAATTGTCAATGGAGGCAATAGAATCCAATGCATCAAACAAATCTTAATCATCTAACGTCTAGCTTCAAAGAAGGCTCTTAAGACAGCTAATGCAACAGCCCCAAGAGAACACTACTACGCAGGCACATTATGACCATCGATTCCTTCATCGAACTAATAGAATCATGTTCCATTCAGGGCCGTACGTAAATTGTAATTATTTATAACTTTTTTTTAATTAATTAAAAAAACTTTGACTTTTCTTTACATAAAAAATACGTGTTGTTTTATTATTAAAGTGTTCAGTAAATGCAATAAAATATTCATAAAAATTATACAGAACTTTTTTTTCTTAAATATAAGTTGTGAGAAGTAAGAACTTGTATACTTTGTTTGAATTTAATTGACTATAAATTTAATAAGATTTTATGATTGCTACTTACAGTGAGAAAAAATTCTAATGATTCCCCAGGTATATATTAAATGGAAAAGTAAAATGTTGGATTAATGAAAATAACCGACCAAGAAAGTAGGAAATTAAATCGTGTTAAGCTAGAATAAACATTTAACCTAGCAGTGTGTAGATCAGTAAAATGTTGATGCTAGGGGTCCAGGGTAATAAAAAGAAAAGGTTCCACATTGGTTACACACCCAGTTAAAATGCTATACGTAGAAAAGAAGGGAGATCAGCATGGATACTAAACGAAAGTTATAAAAACGTAGTGTTTGTCCAAGCATTTTATGTCAGTTAAAGGGAGCACTAGTTGTTAAAACAGAGGAACTGAATAAAAACCACGACACTATTGTCCTTAGCGCTGCTGTAGGGGGTACACGGTTTGATTGTCATCCACATCATCATCATCATCATCACTCACACATTGCAGTTTAGTGATGTCACCACCATCCATTCTTATAGCTGTCTCATTCTGTTTCCTTTTAACAGTCAGTTCCATATTTGTGTGTATGTGCGTCTGAGTTACTTCTGTGCGACTTACAAAAAAAAAAACAATGAAGCTAGTCTTAATATGATGTTTGTCTCACTAGTAAGCTCCCTTTGTATCGCTGAGCTTATTTCAGCTTTTATTTTCTAACCACTTTTTTGTTTAATCCAGAGTAACTCTGTATATATATACAGGGTGTCCCAAGGTATATGGATAACGACTTTTTATCGGAAACTAACATAGCTAGAAAAAAACTAAAAAATACGTGTCCCCGTAGTTTTTTGTTAGAAATCCAAATTTGTTTTGGTGCTTCCAGAAGCGAGATACAGGCACCAACTTCATTTTTCCAAATAGGGAGGTGTGGTTTTTATTTTTTAACAAATAGATTCCTCAATTTTTTGTAAGAAAAATTTACTTGAACGGTTTTTTTCTGGGAGTGATATTTTACAAGTTATGAATGAAAACATAATTCTTATAGGAAATTTCAAAATGGTATTATAACGTTTTTTTGATTAAATAAGAAGAAAAGTACTATTTTATTATAAATTTTACTCCTCATTAATTACAGATCTTGCTCGAACTGGCCTCCACCATTAGAGATGTATTTCTTTGGTCGTAAGGTACAATTGGCAGGAAAAAGCATGTGTATGCATTTCTAATGGTGGGGGGCCAGTTCGAGTAAGATCTGTAATTAATGAGGAGTAAATTTTATAATAAAATAGTACTTTTCTTCTTATTTAATCAAAAAACCGTTATAATATCATTTTGAAATTTCCTATAAATATCGTTCAAAGAAAAAAAACAGTTCAAGTAAATTAATCTTACAAAAAATAGAGGAATCTATTCCTTAAATAAAAAGCACACCTCCCCATTTGAAAAAAATGAAGTTAGTGCCTGAATCTCGCTTCTCGAAGCACCAAAACAAATTTGCAAATTAAATTTGGATTTCTTACAAAAAACTACAGGGACACGTTTTTTTAGTTTTTTTTCTAGCTATCTTAGTTTCCGCGAAAAAGTCGTTATCCATATACCTTGGGACACCCTGTATACATATATATATATAAAACATATAGGGATGGAAAATATTGGGGCCCCTGTATACAAAAAAAATGTTTTTAGCGGACGGACTGTGTGTGTTTTTTAAAAGAATATCTCAAAAAAGAAAAGTTTTAGGAAGCTCAATATGATATTCCACCGCAACAGGAACGAAAATCTGCACGAAAACCCATCCACCGGAAGTGTCACATTATTGAATGGTTTTTTGTTTCCGGTTTTGTCGTGATTTTCAACAAAAACAGTTCCAACGAATTTTCTTTAAACTTGTTATAACAAGTAGTACATTGAAAGAACTACAACTTTTATTTAAATGATTTCTCTAGGAAAAGTCATTAATTTAAGGGCACATTTTGGGGAGACAGGTGCGGTTGTCGTTCCCTTTAAAGTGATATTTCAGTTTATTACACAATTCTATCATCTAAATTATATTAATTAGAATTAAATATGTTATTCAAGAAAATTAGAAATGCGTTTTACTGAAAGTAATTTTCAGTTTTCTGATATTTTCTCTAAAACAGCTCCGATGATTTGCATTAAACTTGTAACATTAAATACACACATATAAAGCGCTACAACTTTCATTTGCCATTTTCTTCGGGAATACACATTTAAGGGGACTTTTGGGGGAGAGAGGGGGTTATGTTTTCCTTTAATGTGCTATTTCAGCACAACTGTATATGTATAGTATTTACAAAAAAAAATTGAAAAATGTATTAAGATTGACGGTTATATTACTTCCAATTTCATAAGTGGCAAAAACGTTTACCATATTTCCTCAAGCTAAAAGGTTGCCCATCAGATCCTGATCGAGTGGGAGGCGAGCGAGGATTACTTGCCTCATCAGATGATCAGTAAAATAGGGCGCGAAATTGATGAAAAATAATCAATAACTAAAAAAAAAATTCTGGTGTGAAACACTCACACAACTTTCTCTTACTCCTGTTCTCAAAGTTATAAATTGACAAAGGTTATAGTTTGTGCACCAAATATAAAGAAATTCGTCGAAAACTGAAAAAAACTGTTCAGTAAAAGCGCACTTCCGGCTTACTAATTTTCTTAAAATTTGAAATTTTGGCCATCTATTTATTTCTAATTAATTTTGGTTTGGATGATAGAATATTATAATCAACTATGATACCACTTTAGAAGAAGCCCACTGCAACTGTAACCCCACCCCTCCCCTAAAAGTGCCCTTAAATGAATTTTGCCAGAGAAAAGTTTTATAAAAAAAAGATGTAGATCTTTGCATGTTTAGTTTATTATACGAAGTTTCAAGAAAATTGTCGGAACATTGTTTGAGAGAAAATCGCGAAAAAGTGAAAAAATCATTTAGTAAAGTGTTAAAACAAACGCACTTCCGATTATCTGATTTTTTCAAACTCGGAATTTCAACAACATATTTAATTCTAATTAACATTATTTAGATGACAGAATTGTCTAATAAACTGAAATTGAAGTTAAGATGAAAACCTAACCTACCCTTCCTCCAGAAGTGCCCTTAAATGAATTTTCCCGGAGAAATGTTTCAAATAAAAGTTGTGGCTCTTTGTATGTGTAGTTGATACACCAAGTTGGGGGGTATTGCTGATTCGCCTCCGAGCAAGAGTCCAACAAGACTTCACATATCAACGCTCAGGTGCCTCCCGGGTCGTGCTAAAGGATCAGCAAATTGTCACAAAGCAGCCCAAGCTTAAGATTGTGACAAAATGCCAGGGCCATTACGCAATATGCCCTATACCAACGGCCTTTTTGAAGGCCAATCTCGCTCCAATGAACTGCGCATTGCCTTTTGGAACGCAGATGGACTTACTCAAATCCTATATACGGATTTAAAGAAAATTCTTACCGAACATGACATTGAAATCTTTGCAATTGCTGAAGCAAGTGCTGCATCGGATAATGTTGAAAAATTTTCATTTCCAGGTTATCAGCTGTACTCCCTCGAGCGATCACGACTGCACTCTAGTGGAATGATCATAGGTGCAAAGCTCAACTTGACAGTAAAGCATGACGTCATGAAGAGAATGACTCCAAATGACCGACTCGAAGTAGCGAGGCTCGAGGTATGGAAGAAGAAGGCGCACAAGAAAATATACTTTGCCTACAATCCTCCAAGGAACAAACCGGATCTTGCATGGCTTGAGGCTCTCTGGGACTCAAATTCAATCATGGTAGGAGACCTCAATGCACACTCAAATAGGTGGGGTTACAGAGAAGCAGACGCAACGGGAAGGATCTTAGAGTCCTTCATTGATTCAAACCTAGTCGATTATGTGGAAAATGCTGAGGTTGAACCAACCTTTCTTTCATATACTGGTTCCACGTCCCATCCAGACATAGTGCTTGCACGTACCAGCCTTGTACCACTCTTGAGTCATATTTTGCTTCCTTCCCCTCGAGGCTTTGGGCATAGGATTCTTGCCCTGAAGCTGACCAGGCCATGCCAGGGCATCTTGGAAAAACCCAGAGTGCAGTGGAACCTGAAAAAAGCTGACTGGAAAAAGTTCCACGAGATGACCGATTCGCGAGTGGGAAAACAACTTATTTTTGATGACAAAATTGACGTCTCACTCAAGAACCTTCAGAACGAAATTCTGGTTTGTGCTAAAGCCTCCATACCTCGAGGAAAAGTAAAGCGTTATACTCCATTCTGGAACCAAAAATTAAGGTCACTTAGAGAAGAACAAATCCAAGCAAGAAACGCTGTTGAGGCCGCGAACACCACACCGAATCGAACCCTTCTCAAACAGATCACTGCAACCCTAAAAAGAGAGATAAGTGTGGCAAAGAGGGCTTGTTATCAAAACTTCCTAAAGAAGCTTGACTTTGGAAAGAATGGTCTGAACGCCCACAGATTTCTTTCTAAGCTTAATAACCAGGAGATGAGGAAAAATAATCCCATGTATGATGGAAGGAAGTTGCTTACTTCTGATAAAAATATCGCCGAATACTTCTGTTCACACTATGCGAGAATAAGCAATTTTCGCCCTAAAGGAAAAAACCCGGAGACTCGGCTGCCGCATGGTCCCTTAAATGAGCTCGAGGATGATCTGTTTAACAAGCCCTTTGATCTCCACGAACTTGAGGCTGCTCTTTCCCAAACACAAAAGAATAAAAGTGCCGGACCAGACGAGCTATTGCCTGAAATGATCAAGAACCTTGGAACCAATGCCCGTGAAACCCTGTTATGTTTTATGAACATGGTTTGGAGGGGAGTGTATCCAGCTGAATGGCGAAAGGCAGAAATCGTACCAATCCCTAAGAAGGGTCGCCCAAAAGATAAACCAGAGGGGTTCAGACCTATAGCCCTCACAAGCGTCCTAGCAAAATTATACGAGCGTCTTATGCTGGTACGCCTGGATGTCTTTCTTGATTCCAGAGACATCATTTCATCAAGGCAAGCCGGATTTAGGCGGAACCGTGGGGCTGTTGAACAGGTCCTTCGCTTCTCACAGGAGGTGAAAGACGGATTCAATAGGCAGCAAAGTACTTTGGCCGTTTTAATTGACTTCCAGACCGCCTTTGACCGCGTGTGGCGAAAGCTTCTACGCAGCAAGCTTGTTAACATGGGCGTAGGAGGAAATCTTTACCAGGCCCTGTCACAATTTCTAGCCCAAAGGTTTATTAGAGTGAGGTACAATGATGCCAAGTCAAAGTACAAGCAAACGCACCAGGGTATCCCTCAAGGCGCTGTGATTAGCCCAACCTTATTTAATATCCTCGTTAATGATGTGGTGAGTACCATTCAGACTACCCCAGGTGTGCAAGCTCTCCTATACGCTGATGACTTAATTGTGTGGGCAACCAGCTCCAACGTAATGGCATTGGAAAAATGCCTCAATCATGTTATGAAAAAGCTTAGCAAGTGGGCAAATCAGAATGGGATGCTAGTTAATCCTAACAAATCAGAGTTTCAGCTTTTTACCATGTCTACGCGGCAGTTTAACGTGGACCTCAAATTCGAAGGCACCAGCATCAAAAGGACAAATGAGGCTACTTATCTTGGAATCAAGCTGGATAACAAATTGTCGTGGGCCAAACACATATCCGCAGTGGCAGAGAAAGGCACAAAGCGTATCTCCCTCTTGCGTAGATTAGCTGGAACAAAATGGGGAGCCAGCCAAGATGTCCTCACTCTTGCGTTCAAAAGTTATATCCGCCCTGAAATGGAATACGGAATTGAGCTGACACTTACCTCATCTGAAACAGCCAACCAGAAACTGGAAGTGGTACAAAACAATGCTTTGAGGGTGATTACTGGAGCCGCTTTCTCAGCCCCGATTGCAGCTATGCAGCTGCAGACAGGAATCGAACCCATGAAAATAAGAAGAGAGCAGCTTGCTCTATCATTGAACCAAAGGCTGAAGCGTGGGGTGGACCAATATTGGGCTGAATATAAGCCGAGTTCCCAGAGGCTAATCACCCAAGGTTCTTTCTCCAATAAAGTTGAACAACTTGAGGCTAACAGTGCACTTGAACTTCACTGTCGACAGCCCTTTCTTGACGCTCTCAGTACTCACCCATTTCAAACAGCAACAGGTTATGTAAATCTACTGGAACCCACAAATAAGAATGAAGTGCCACCAGAACAACTCAAAGCACTGGCACTTGAAACCATCGCCATCAGATTTCCCACACCCTACTACTTACATGTATATACGGATGGTTCGGCAAGAGCAGCAAATTGAAATGCTGGTGCCGGTGTTTACAGCATCCGTTTTCGGTGCTACGCACCGGTGGGAAGAATAGCCACAAACTTTGATGGTGAAGTGCTTGCCGTGTTGATGGCACTGCGAGAGCTGTCAAAAAGAGACGAACCCTGTGCGGTCATTTTGGTTGATTCCCAAGCTGCAATTATGGCCATCACATCTAACAACATAACTGACTCTAGGAGTGTGATAGATTGCCGCACCACAATTGATGGACACCTAAGACAAGGACGTAAACTTGCCCTCCAATGGGTACCTGCTAGTGTTGGAATCGAGGGCAATGAGCGAGCGGACAGATTGGCTAAGCAGGTTGCAGGAATGGAACAACCAGAATTGCCTATCCCATACAGTGGTTCAAAACGACTGATTCGGAGCTCCTTGCTGGAAAAAACAAAAATGGATTTGGAGAGGAAAGCACAAGGACGCCAGTGGGAAACCCTCTCACATCATGACGGCATGATACCCGCTTCAGCACCACGCTATGTCTCAGTCGCGTGTTTTAGGATGGCAACTGGACACGATTATTTAAAAAAGCACCTCCGAAGAATAGGAATCTCGAGGGACTCAAGATGCCCCCTCTGTGATACCGGACAGGAAATGACGGCATCTCATTTAGACACGTGTCCTTCTCTTGAGGATGTAAGAGAAAATTACAAAGATGACAACCGGTGGATACACCAGGCAAATTTATATTGGGCTGCAAGGGAGCGTATGGATAGTATCCAAGAAAACGCGATGACATAAGGAAAAAAAAAAAAAAAAATTTATAAAAATAATTTAATTATTTTGATAAATTTCATTAGCCAAACATTGAATTTAACAGCGACATCTTGTGCAATATTATATTAAACTTCTTATGCTGTTCCTTAATCATAGATTTTATTTTACATATATATGTATCTGTCTTCTAGGAGCAGTGTTGCCAGGTGTAGGGGAAAATCCCTCTTGTAGGGAGATTTAAGGTACTAAAGGGATTGAGGGATTTTTCTTCGAAAATTTGTAAAACTTAGGGAATATTCACAGTACTTTAACTGCACAAATTCATTTTTTTTTAAATTCAATTTTTTTTTTTCTGCTTGGACATCCATCCTTGCTTGAATATGGAGCATGAATAAGTGGTATTGCGACAAAGTCACATGGAATAGGTTACAGTCTAGTATTCTACAGTCTAGGAATTCTTTTTAATTTCGTTACTTCGGAGAATCAGAGCATATTGCTCAAATATTGCTGTTTGTTCATACATATAGTCATTAGTCTTATAGTGTTGTATGCAATTGCAACTCTCGACAGTTTCATTGACCTCTCGCTAAAGTAATATATTACTTTCTCTTACTCCTAGTAAGAGGAAGTATTGTAATCGTGTCAAATTTTCGATATCGAGTTTTCACCGGAAATATCCGTTTTGAGGTCCCCTGAGTCCAAAAAAAGTGGTTTTTAGCGAATGGTCTGTATGGGTGTGGTGTTGGGTGTGGTGTGTGTATGTGAACAGCATAGCTCAAAAACGAAAAATCGTAGAAAGTTCAAACTTGATATTACGTTTAGGTATCACCATGGGATCTGACGGTGCGTTATGTGTCAATATTCCTCAACCGGAAGTACCACTTTACTAGTTGTTTTTTTTACGTTTTTGCAATTTTCTCAAAAATGGCTCCGAAGATTTTCTTTAAACTTGCTATATCAACTACACATACAAAGAGCTACAACTTTTATTTAAAACATTTCTCCAGGAAAATTCATTTAAGGGCACTTCTAGGGGAGAGGTGGGGTTAGGTTTTCATCTTAACTGCTGTTTCAGTATATTAGACAATTCTGTCATCTAAATAATGTTAATTAGAATTAAATATGTTTTTGAAATTCCGAGTTTGAAAAAAAATAGATAACCGGAAGTGCGTTTTTACTGAAATATAATTTTCAGTTTTCTGGTATTTTCTCGAAAATGGCTCCAACGATTTTCTTTAAACCAGCGTTTTTAACTATACATATAAAGAGCTACAACTTTTATTTGAAACTTTTCCCCTGATAAATTCATTTAAGGGGACTTTTGGGGGAGGGGGTTATGTTTTTCTTTAAAATGCTATCACAGTTGATTATACAATTCTGTCATCCAAATTGAAATAACTAGAAATTAATATATGACCCAAATTCCGAGTTTCAAGGAAATTAGTAAACCGGACAGTTTTACTGGACAGTGTTTTCACTTTTCGACAATTTCATTAAATTTGGTACACTAACTATAAAATTTGTCAATTACAATTTTGAGTACTGGAGTAAGAGAAAGTTGTGTGAGTGTTTCACACCAGATTTTTTTTCTTCAGTTAGTAGTTGAGTCTTTCACTGTTCATCATCAGAAAGTGTTAATTTTTTTTCTTAAGTGTAGTCTAAAGTGATTAATGGAGATCAATGTAAATGTGGAAGAAGACGATGATATCGATGAAGTTTAGAGCTGTGGAGACCATGTTGTTTCCTAGGATTATCTTTATTAAGGTAAACAATTTTTGTAGTAAAATGTGATTTAAAAAATGTATTCATATCATATAAAAATTCCTAAGAATTTATGTCTGTAGGGATATTTGTGCGAAAAAAGGGATTTTTCAGAGAGTGCGAGGGAATTTTCATTGTCATGACTTGGCAACACTGTATAGGAGTGCCAATTTACTCTTCTGCCTCAGGTGAAATTGTGTCAAGATTCAGCGTTATGCCCTTTGTGATATTACTCTATTAGCCGTATTAACTATTAACCGTTGCAAGTTTGTTTCGATCTTTTGCCAAAATACTCGGTAAATACTTTATTTGCTAGTAATCTATAAGATAATCAATTTATTTATTTCCATGATAACAAGAATTAAGAAAAAACGCGTTCTTAGTTACTTGAATTTTTGTTGGATTCAATTTTATTTCTAAAAAGAAAAAATAAAATAAAAAAAAAGGTTTTATAAGAGAGAAGGAGCAAATGGAAAAACACTTATAATAGATAATTAAATCTAAAGGCAATTATTTGTGGAGACGAGCTTGTGCTTTACCAACAGACATCCCGTCTACAACGCTGTCTGCTTCCACAGCGTATTATTATTCATGAAATTAAGATGTACACACCCGAACTGTATGAATGGCTCTTTTAACACATTTTGCATAAATTTCATTTCCAAGTAGCTTCTATCTATTATTTTTCATTAATAATAAAGTCTTTCCAAGTATATTTCAAGTTTTCAAAAAGTGATTTAACAATATTTTATATTAATTGTTTTCCATTAAATAGTAATTGAAGTGATAATTCAATTACTTTATTGGTTTATAATGAATGAAATAGTAATTTTAATGTTTTATAGCCAAATGTATTATATATTAATTTCACTTTTTTTAAAACTATTTATTAAAATATATATATATATATCTGATGTGAAACACTCATACGAATTTAGCACACTGCACTTAAAACAAGTATAATACTGATCTTTTAGATTTCCGCAGCTATTTTCATGAAAGACCCTTGAGCTTCCGCTCATTGAGACTGAGTTGCTAGTAACAGACGTTTCTCAATGAGCCTTGAAACACTTTGAAAGCCACTAAGGCTAGCGCCCGCTCTAGGAGCGCCAAAATTTAGGGACGCCATTTTGGCTGTAAGTGTAGGAGAAAAATATTGATGCGTTAAATACTCATGTTGTGTCGTCTTGCCCGGTTGTGCCTGTAGGGGTAAAACTTCCGCGTCGTCCGGCCAGACATCCTGTTTTTCTCCCCCTTTTTTAATCCTCTCCCACCAATTCTCTGGCGGGTTCGCGCCTTCTTTCGCGTCTCCGAACGTTGGTTTCCCCTCCACAGCCACCCCCTTTTCGCTGGTTAGTCATCCCTTTTCTTCACTTGTGGTTTGGCTTGCTTCACGTCTAAATGTGTGTATTTGTTTTCTGCGTCATCATTTACTGCTTCATCATTAGATTCACCGCCTCCACGGGTTTATTGCGTTTACAACACAGGTCAGGTCTTTCATCTCTGCCTCCAACCAGCTTCTGAGAAGTCTTATTCGCATCAACGAACGCACGCTTCCGTACCGCTTCATTCACCAATTAACTTTCCCGCAACTTCATTTCATACACACCCATACACGAACATATTTACATATATTCACAGCCTCCTTTATACCCTTTTACGCTTTCTAGCGTCTCTGGCTCCAACAACGCTTCTCATTCATCATAATCGCATCTTCAAGGTAAGCTAATTAAAAATTTATTGCCTTGTTAATTTTCATAATTGCGTGCTTCATTAAGCCCCTCTAACTCTTCCGAGTTCACGCCTGCGTGCGTACAACTCAATTAATAGAAAATTTCACATATCGATTTTTGCGTTCGCTGAAAAATTTACAGTGCGTAGCGTACCTATTTATATTGCTTATGTCTAAAAGCTAAAAAATATTTATCTTAATATTGAAAAATTAACGCAGAAATTGTAAAGGATGATGCTTGAATTATTTGTACATGCATATACTTCTCTGAACAGAATAGCCTTCAGCACAAACAAATATAGATTGTTGCATGAAACCTTCAGAAGCGGCAAGTCTTTTTATATTAAATCCCCTCTTCTCACCCACTAGTTTTTTTCTAGTTTAAGTATCAGTATCATACGAGAGCTCGTAGCATATGCATTACCTTCTCTTTGAAGGTATCTTCTCTTTGTTTCTTAATTATTGCAAAATTATTTGGACTTAAATATAAAGTTTATATCATTAGTTAATAAGTATATTTGATGAAACGTATATTCTTTTATTTTACTTCAACGTTAAACCTAAATAACGTTATACTATATTATTTTCTTAAGGGGCGGCAAATTGTCTTTTTGTCCGGGGCGATGAAACCGCTGGAGCGGACCGCTGCTAAGGCTTATCGGCTTTCAAGGTGTAACTAACAAGAGGCTCATTGCAATATGGGCGAAACGTCAGTTTCTAGCAAACCATTGACGCAGTCTCAACCCGGAAAGTCAAGTCTTTTTCAGGTATAAAATTGACAAATTTTGAATTAAACTTGAATTTTTTATTCAGTTGTTCAAATATAAATAGAGAGGAGGATGTGGATACAGGTTTATTAACACTTATGGCAGGTTTTATTTGAAGTGATTATATTTCAGGTCACACGTGACAGCGCCAATAACATTCAACAAACCTAAATTTTCATTTGAAATCTAATGTCACAGATTACTCCTAAATCAATTTTTTCGTAAAAAAAAAAAAAAATGAAATAAATGAGATACGTTTACATTTTTGCAGTAAGTATTATAACTTATAATGAGTATGAGAAGAAGAGAATTGGGTTTATATCCAGTTTATTTCTGGAAATATTGCTGAACATAGTATAATGAAGAAGTAACGCAACGGACTTTTCACGAAAATAGAAATTGGTAGCGCGAGATTTAGAGTGAGTGAAGAGAAAGGTTGGTTGCTGACGCGTTGTAGCTGCTATATAAACTGTTGAAATATTGTACCCTGCAGGCAAGCACAGCTGTATTTAAACAGAGTCTCCCACTCTAGTCTGGCCTATGTAGCGATTGAGTCTCTCAATTTTGTGTATCTCTCTCTCTCTGCTTTAAATCCCTCTCTTAGGATCCTATTACATAACTTTATTTATTTTTTTTTATTTAAGGCGCTTCAACAACTATGGTCATTGGCGCCCGGTGCTTCTCAGTGTACTGCGGGTTTCCGGACGGTGTTCTTTCGTTTACAAGACAACACTGTCCATCACCGAACAGTGAGTTGTAGAGGGGCATGAGTGAAACATACTTGAGTTCGCTGATGGCTTAGCCATATGACGACATATATGTCATATTTAACGTAAGACTGTTTTTACTGTGTCCTAATTTTTCTTCCAATCGATTTAATTATTAAATAATATAAAAAGTACATTTTAGTGCCACTTTTTTAAGGATAAATGTTTCATGTATTTATCAATATATTTTCTGGGTGTTATGAAATTATGTTATGCAATTTTTAATGAAGTAATTGAAATGTGGATTGGCGTGATGTGTTGTTGTATGTATCTAGTATTGTAGCGTGAGCAGTTTTGTAATGGGCTTGTGTGTACGTATGTTTTTAAAGAGAGATAAGTATTAAAAAATAAGCAAGAGATCACCACTATTTTTCCCCCAGTGAGAAGGGGCTAAAGACAAAGCTGACTAAGTTCTCTGACCTCTCTTCTAACGGTGGTCTAGTACATGCCTTTTTACACTTTTTTGCCAGCCAATGTTCGAATATCCTTTAAATAATGCTTTTATTCAAATAAAATATATTTTCATTTACTTCTTCCACTACATTACGTTCTTCACCAGTAAATGTTTTAACTTATACCTGGCAGTGATGTTGACTCCTTGAATAATATTGGTAGAATGTCCAACTTAGACTGTTTCTGTTTGAATGCTGAATTTAGACTCTCTTGAGAGAATGCTTTCTTTTGGTATTTCAAATCTTCTCCTGTGAGAAGGGGCAAAAGACAAAGCTGACTAAGTTCTCTGACCTCACTTCTAACGGTGGTCTGGCACATGCCTTTTTACACTTTTTTGCCAGCCAACGTTCGAATATCCTTCAAATAAAATATATTTTCCTTTACTTCTTCCACTACATAATACTACTCATTTTTTGATTTTTTTTTTTTTGTAAATCTATTTTCATTTTAGTTTTGATGAGGTTGACTTTTAAGATCATATCAAAGTTTTAAGTTAAATTTGCACCAGACTCTATGTGTATAAATTTATATGTTCACCAATAAATTATCTGTCTATCTATCTAAAAAAATGGTTGATCCACGATATAATCATTTCAGTACTTAAGTAAGATAGGTAGATATCTTAGCCAACTCTGTGTTTATGTTAGAGGAACTGAAAAAGAAATTCAAGATTAATGAAAATGTGTCAATTATATTGATAATACACCATTGCTGGGAAATTAATAAATCTTTATTTTGTTGTGACTTAATAGTGATGCTGGAAATTTTTCTGTTCATAAACAACTTATAAATCCAGTAATGATGTACCTAATTTCACTTTTCCACTTTATTGGCCATTTTATTTCTATTGGAAATCCCAATTAGAGTTTTTTCAATGAAATTCTCTAGTTATCCAGAACTTTTCTAGAAAGGTTTCCACTTTAATGATTTCTATTCTATTTCTTCTGATTTTCCTCTTAAGAAATTTTTCTTGTTAACATCATAATTATTGGAAAATATGGCTGCTTTTATTGTCGCACAATCTATCATATTGTGTAAATACGTCTTTTCATGTTATGCTTATATAAAATAATTTATATATATATATAATAAAAATTTAATTAAAAATTAAAAGAAATAATCTGAAAGAGGACAAAAAAAAATTTTATAAAACTCTTAAGAAAAAGGAAAAAAAAAAATATATATAATTACATCGCTTAATATTAAGCATAGGAAGAGGTGAAGTATTCAGAGGTACATCTTACTTCATTTGTTCTGATGATTTCCCTATGGGGGGCTTAAGTGGAATTTTGTTTCAGTAATTGGAATATAATCCTTATTACTCTTTTATAAAACAAAGTAAGTAACACACTTACAACAGAACAAAAAATGGAGATTACTTATTTTCTATTAGTTTAAAAAATAAAAAACAGGAAATTATTAAAAATTATTAATATATTTGAAGATTTAATAAAAAATAATTTATTTTATAATAAGTGTAATGTTTCTATTAAGGAGTAGCTGTTTCTGTTACGTAATCTTCATACGACCATCACTGGAAATACAGAATCCCCAATCATTCAAAACGTCTTCTATCCGAATGCTAATTCACCTCCATCCGAATTCTATCAATTTTAAAAAAGACAAAGAAATAATAATTTCAACTTATAACAATATTTTTCTAACCCTAAAAAGAAGATACTCGCCAGTAATTTGTTCTTTCAAATTTGAAATTGCCGCGCCTTACTATAAACATTTTTCTTATCCTCCCCCACAAGTTTTAACAGTTTTTTAAATTAAAAAAAAAAAAAAAAATTCTCTTTATTTCAGTGTTAACGTTCACTCCTCACCTACCCTAAAGGTATCTTTATCTTTTTTATTTTCTCTTATTGTTAATGTCATTTTATTTAATTTCTTATCACTTCTGTTTTATAATTTCTTCTGTTAATATTTCTTTAATTTAAATTTTGGTTATATTTTTACTTTTCTCTTACTCCTAGTAGAGGAAGTATGTAATCGTGTCAAATTTCGATATTGAGGTTTCACCGGAAATATCCGTTTTGAGGTCCCCTGAGTCTAAAAAAGTGGTTTTTAGCAAATGGTCTGTGTGTATGTGTGTGTGTGAACAGCATAGCTCAAAAACGAAAAATCGTAGAAAGTTGAAAGTTGATATTCCATTTAGGTATCTCCATGCGATCTCACAGTACGTTATCTGTCAAAATTCCTCAACCGGAAGTACCACTTTACCAGTTGGTTTTTTTACTTTTTTGCGATTTTCTCAAAAATGGCTCCGACGAAAACATTTAGCATCAACCACAAGCAAAAAGAGCTACAACTTTTATTTGAAACATTTCTCCGGGAAAATGCATGTAGAGCACTTTGGGGGAGGATGGGGTATAGGTTCCCCATCTAAAGTGCTATTTCAGTTTATTAGACAATTCTGATCATCTAAATAATGTTAATTAGAATTAAATATGTTGTTGAAATTCCGAGTTTGAAAAAAATCAGATAACCGGAAGTGCATTTACTTTACCACTTTACTAAATGATTTATTCTCATTTTTGCAATTTTCTCAAAAATGGCTCTGACGATTTTCTTGAAACTTCGTATACAAAGTAAAAATGCAAAGATTTACATCTTTTATTTAAGAGTTTTCTCTGGAAAAATTCATGTAAGGGCAGTTTTAGGGGAGGGGTGGGGTTGCAGCTTCCTAAAGTGGTATCATAGTTGATTATACAATTCTATCATCCAAACAAAATTAATTCGAAATAAGTAGATGGCCAAAATTCCAAGTTTTAAGAAAATTGAAAGCCAGAAGTGCTTGTACTGAACAGCTTTTTCAGTTTTCGACGAATTTCGTTATATTTGGTACACAAATTATAACATTTATCAGTTATAATTTTGAGAACAGGAGTAAGAGAAAGTTGTGTGAGTGTTTCACACCAGATTTTTTTTGTTAGAAATGTTGTGCACTCTTCCTGTACAATACTGTACAATAATGTATTTTGTCCAATAAATTTTTACAGAGCTTCTGAAGAATGGCACCAATGGTACCGAAACATAGAGCAACAAAGAATTCTTTTTTCTTTGAAAAACTCTTCTGGCCATTGCCTTTCAAACATCTTATTCCTATAATGTTTACTTTAAATATTTTCCCTGGAAAATTGAGTTTTGGCCTTCCAGATCGCCAGATTTAAGCCCTCTTGATTTTTTTTTCTTTGGGGTTATCTCAAACAAAAAATTTCCAAGAAACCAACAAATCCAGAGGCACTTAGAAAAGAGTGAATCCAAAACTGCTTAGCAATTCCGGCAGACATTATACGATTAGCAACCTTAATTGTTATGCAGCATCTACGCTTGTGGCATTAAGACCGAGGAAGTCATTTTAAATAAATAGGAAATATTTTTTTATCGATTTTTGGAAATAAACTGGAAAATTGTTTGTTTTTAATGATGTTTTACCTCATTTCTAAGTCCCTAGTGGTTTTAAAATATGTTTCAAGTGTTGTCAGCATTTGAACTCTCTTATTTATTAGAAATTAATAATCCACTTTTAATTTTAGTTTATGCAACAAAGAAATAGGAAAAAAACAACGAAAATTTAATCTTTATGATTGAATATTTCGGCAACGGTTTGAAATATTGAAGTGAAATTAACGGCATTTTTCTTCATTTGCCGGTCTCAGTCTCCCAAGCTAGCGGTTACTGAACATCTCATTCACTTCTCTCTTCGACTCTTAGGATAGTGCACGGGACAACCAACTTGTTGAAATTTTTTTATGTCATATTTCTTTTTGCACTGTCTTTTTCAACATCAATTGTCCACAAATTATTCGATATCATCCACCGTTTTATATTCATTTCGCCATTCGAATGCGCATCAAAGTAACTGTGCATACTTTTCATGATGTTTCATGCATGTCTATTGCGAATATTCATCGATTTCCACACACAATTCACCGACTTCGACCATAGCCATCATCGAATTCGAAAACTAAATGGCAAGTAAATTGAAATGTTTTGACAATGGTAGTGCCTCTAACTACCCAAAGACAAGCGGTAACATAGCAACAGTGGCAGGCAGCCATTGTTTATTCTGTTCAGTGTAACGGAAAAAAAAAAATAAGCCAGAAAAATCTGGCTGATAATGCGCTATAGAAAACAGTTATATTCTGTTCGTCAGAGAAGCGAAAACTTTTCGTGTTAAAAGAAAAAAAAAAAAATGTAAGGAAATTACATAGTATTTTGTCTCGGGACCGCTGTATGATTTCGTGTTAACCGATTTTTCATGTTAAGTGTTTTTGTGTTAAACGTTTTTCATTGTATTTGTATTTTAATATTACGTATTAATATGATGCATAGTGAAATTAAACTCCTCCTCAATAGGGTTACTGTTGAGGAGGAAAAAACACACACACACACACACTAAACAAATTTTCTGTAAATGTGTCTAAAAACTTAATCAGGTTACCTCAATTTCTCAAATAAGAAAATCTGAGGGGCATACAATATTTCAACTTAATCTTAAGAGAAACTTAAGAGTAAATAAAAATCTTACAAACATAATACATGATTAGTGATTAATTCAACACTTCGGTTATTGATTGAATAAATATAGAATGTTTAACAAAAACTGATATTGAAATGGATAGTTTATATACTCGTATTATCTATATATATTTGTTAAACCAATATACTTCTCCACAGCCAATTAGATATATCCATTAATCCGGTTAGTACGTAGTAACAGTAATAGCACAGATGGGTTATATAACTATATAACATAGCAATCTGCGTGTACAAGAGCATAGGTGAGTGAGGAGGACCCATGTTAACAATTAAATAGACCACAGGACCAATGAGTGGGGGGGCCCGTACGGTCTACGCTATGGAAATAATAGCTGTCTCTCTCACTCCCATCTGTAACTTAGACTCAAATATTATAAATACGAACTGAAACTTCTGTTGTTTCATCACTTATTTACATTTTCTTATGCAATTCCAAATTGCTTTACTTTTATGGTAATACAATATTTTTTCCTTTTTAATTTCTGTTACTTCCGAGTAAGAGAAGTATTACATTTTCGAAATTGAGTATTTTTTTCACTTGAAATATATGTTTTTTATAGTCAACTGAGTAAGAAAAAAATCTGGTGTGAAACACTCACACAACTTTCTCTTATTCCAGTTCTCAAAATTATAATTGACAAAGTTTATAGTTTGTGTACCAAATTTAATGAAATTCGTCGAAAAAAAACTGTTCAGTAACAAGAGCACTTTCACTTTCGTACTAATTTTCTTGAAACTCGGAATTTTGGCCATTATTTATTTCTAATTAATTTCGTTGGATGATAGAATTGTATAATCAAACTATGATAGCACTTTAGAGAGAAACATAACCCCACCCTCTCCTCCAAAAGTGCCCTTAAATGAATTTTCCCTGAGAAATGTTTTAAATAAAAGTTGTAGAACTTTGTATGTTTAGTTTATATAAGAAGTTTCAAGGAAATCGTCCGAGACATTTTTGAGAAAATCGCGAAAAGTGAAAAAAAATCATTTACTAAAGTGGTAATGTAAAAAGCACTTCCGGTTATTTGATTTTTTTGAAATTCGGAATTTCAACAACATATTCAATTCTAATTAACGTTATTTAGGTGATAGAATCGTTTGATAAACTGAAATAGCACTTTAGATGAAAATATAACCCCACCCCCCACCAACCCAACAAACTGTCCTTAAATGAATTTTCCCAGAGAAACATTTCAAATAAAAGTTGTAGCTCTTTGTATGTTAGGTATAACAAAGTTTAAAAAAATCGTCGGAGCCATTTTTGAGAAAACGCAAAAAAGTAAAAAAATCCAACTAGTAAAGTTGGTACTTCCGGTTGAGGAATTTTGACAGATAACGTACTGTCAGATCCCATGGTGATACCTAAACGGAATATCAAGTTTCAACTTTCTACGTTTTTCGTTTTTGAGCTATGCTGTTCACATACATACATACACACACACACACATACCATTTGCGAAAAACCCACATTTTTTTGGACTCAGGGGACCTAAAAACGGATTTCCGGTGAAAACTAATCCGAAAATTTGACACGATTACAATACTTCCTCTTACTAGGAGTAAGAGAAAGTAAAAATTTGTTGTAGGGAATGGTCTGTAGGAATGTATGTATGCATCTGTATGTATGTGAACAAAATATCTCAAATACTGAGAAATCAGATGAAGCCTGAACTTGTAATTTCGTTCAGGTACTATTACCGCATCTGGCATAAAGATTTCGGACATAATCCGACATCAACCGCATATGCGACTCTACTGAATGTTGTTTTTTTTTTTTCTGTTTTTACACGACTTTCCCTAAAACAGCTCCTAACAATTCTCTATAAGCTTCGTATACTATCTAAAGACCTAAATATCATTCACTTTTGAATACCTGGATGGGTCCGCAATGCTGGATAACATCCGGTATTTTATTCGTCATAGCGTGCGTATTCCTTTTATTCCTGATCGGTTTAGGATTTTCATCCATCGTCAGAGCAAATTTATTAAGTTCATTATATATCATTTCCAATTTGCCGTTTGCTGCCACCCTTCTTACATATCAATTTACCTACATATTATCTTGTATTAACCTTGCTTGGATTTCAAATTTAATATGATTTTTACAAGCTTTTGACTATCCTTAAACTTTGCATTGCCTTTCTTCAAACTTTATTTTACTATTCTTATTAGTATAGTATACGCCTGAAATTTCTTATCGACCCCCTCCCCCCACCTAATAAAAATGACTTAAGAAAACACTGAGCATACTTAACACCACTATTAAAATTTAGTTATAAAGTATCCTTCAAAATATGCTATTTATTTATTATACACTATTTTTAATGTCTAATCATAATTTATAATAATTTTTTTTTTGTCATTAAACACACACACACATAGCCTTATAATCTCCCGCACATATATACAACCAACAACCAACAAGCAACAAATATCGAATGTGACAAAAAAATTGCGTTGAAGTGTACTGCTCTACACGAACTTAATAAATTCGCTCTGACGATGGATGAAAATCCAAAACCCGGTCAGGAATAAAAGGAATATGCATGCTACGACGGTTAAAATACCAAATCTTTCACTTATATTTGAAATTAATTTACCGACAAAATTTATAGAGTTAAAAGCAGAGGTGTCTAGAGCTATTATGTAAAGAAAGCTACGAGCCACTTGTGACAAGTAAAATTTATATGGGCGTCATCCCATGTCAAAATGTTTCTAAATATCAGTTATATCCGCGGTACCCTAATTTGTTGAGCACACTTTTGTTGACGGAATTAGTGACCACGGTTTGTGCAATTGTCGAAGTAACCAGATTCGCTCATTTGTTTATGGCTTTTAGTTTGGCTGTGAAAAAAATTGAGGAATTACAGTTTTTTGTATAACATACTTTGTTCGGTTTGCGAACATGAACATCCCATCCCTTCAGGGGGAACTTTGATCCATCGGTGTAGGAAGTAGAGTTTAGTTTTTACAGATAAGCATTTATTGTTGATAGAAATTTGCAATAGGTGTAAATTTGTCAAGCAATTGCACTTAAAAATATAATAATAAAAGAAAGTTTAAAACTTATAATGAATTAGTATAAAAAAAATCCCTCAGTATAAAAATAAAAGTAAAAATTCTTCAGAATTAATCATAAAAATAAAACTAAGTTGATAATCCTAATTTATTATCAAATTTGACCCTATAAATTGCTCTTTTTTTTTTTAACATTTTACTACTTTAAATCAATAAATTAAGTGAGTTTTGAGTTAAATTACCAAGGAAAAACAACTGTTACAATAAATATTATAGAATGGTGGTTAACTTTGTTAAAAAAGGGACTATTTAGTTTGCTTTATTTTCTTTTTATTTCTTGTAGTATTAAATTTATAAATGTTTTTGTTATGGTATACTTTATGAAAGAAATAAGTTCTTATGTTGAACGTAATAACGGGTGTCTGTAATTTATATCTGAGAGTTGGGTGGAAAGCAGCCTAGACTAAAAGAGGGCGGGCCAGGATACAGGAGTAGTAGGAGTTGTGTGTCTTGCTTGGTTGTGAGAGCGCGTGAGAGAGAATTATTGCAGTTGGGATAGAACTGTTCTGTGGTGGTGTACCCGCTGCCGGTCAGCACGTGTTCCTCTTTTACTTTACTCTCTTCAAACTTATTAGTTAAGGCGCGCAGCTGATCTTCCTTCGCCTATTCGCCGCCCTTCATCTATATCCACCCTTCACAAAATACCCCCTCCTACCATATCATCATCGCTGGTTCAACTTTCTTTAAACTAAGTTTCCTTACTTTTTTTTTCTTTTTCTCAAAAAACTATTTCTCACAATATCTATTATGTCTACGACCTCTTTCTTCTATTATTTAATTATTACTCTTTCTTAGTACAATTTAGGCATTATATTCTATTATAAGTCGTGGATTTGAAAAATGGCAACGACAACTTCTTCAGAATACTAGGCGGCCACCGGACTAGATACGGTCCGCGAAGTCTTTATATGCGGCCCGCAGCGTTCCCGGTGATCTTTTCTTAAACAAAAACAATATTTCTAACATCTTGTAGTTACGAAACACAGTAAAAACTATAAATTCTAAAAATTATAATTATTTATTTGATAAGAAAGTGAAATGCCATATTTATGTAGTTTTTTTTTTTTAGATATTTAATTTAGTATTAAATTACTTTTAAAATAAAATAAAAAATCTGGTGTGAAACACTCATACGACTTGCTCTTACTGTAGCCGCCTACAACATAATTATTATCAACAAATTTTCTTCAAACTCGTTAATTTGTACTAAATACTTACTGTCATTAATGTTATTACAATTAATCTCCCCCACTCTAAAAAAAAAACCCTTAAATGAATTATTTCCTTGGAAATAAGTTTCAAACAAAAGTGATGTCACTATGTATAAATTTAGTGTATAAGTTTTAATGAAACACATCCATGTTTTTATAGAGAAAATTGCAGAAAACTTAAAAAAACCTGTTCAGTATAGTCGCACATCCGGTCTCCGGATTTTCTTCAAATTCTTGGCAACATATTTAGTTCCCATTAATATTACACGGATGTTAGAATCGTATAATAACATAAAATAGCATTTCAGAGGAAACCAGGCCCCTTCCCCTGCCCTAAAAACTACTCTTAAATCAATTTTTTTCGCGAGTTTCTCAGAAATTATTTCGACGATTTTTTTTAAACTGTACAAAAATATAATGAAATTCGTCGAAAACTAAAAAAACTGTCTAGTAAAACGCACTTTACTAATTTTCTTGAAACTCGGAATTTCAGCCATCTATTTATTTCTAATTAATTATGTCTGGATAATAGAATTGTATAATCAACTATGATAGCACTTTAGAGAAAAACATACCCCCACCCCTCCCCTAAAAGTGCCCTTCATTACATTTTCTCGGAGAAATGTTTCAAATAAAAGTTTTAGCTCATTGTATGTGTGGTTGATGTTTGACGTTTAAAGAAAATCGTCGGAGCCATTTTTGAGAAAATCGCAAAAAAGTAAAAAATCCAAGTAGTAAAGTGGTACTTCCGGTTGAGGAATTTTGACAGATAACGTAGTGTCAGATCCCATGGTGATACCTAAACGAATATCAAGTTTCAACTTTCTACGGTTTTTCGTTTTTGAGCTATGCTGTTCACATACATACATACACACACACACACGCACACACAGACAAACACAGACCATTTGCTAAAAACCACTTTTTTGGACTCTGGGGACCTCAAAACGGATATTTCGGGGTAAATACTTGATACCGAAAATTTGACACGATTACAATACTTCCTCTTATTAGGAGTAAGAGAAAGTAAAAAAATGAATGGGTTTAATGTATTGATCGTATTTTCTTTTATAGATTTATAAGTTGAATGTGCAGCATCACAAAGAAAAAAAACTTTGTTTTTCTAAGATTTTTACCTTCTTCAACATTTATCCATCCTATCGAATTAACTTGTCCTGAAGAAGGACAAATTTGACGGAAAGTTGAAAAAACAGAAATTTATTAAAACAAGCATATATAAATTTAAGGAATTCTACGTTTTTTTTTTTTTTTAATTTAAGGCGCGTCAACATCGATGGTCATTGGCGTCCGGGAAGCTTCTCAGTGCACTGCCGGCCTACGGACGGTGTTCTCTCGTTACAGACAACACTGTCCTTCACCGGACAGTGAGCTCTAAAGCCTCCTAGGAAAAAAAAATCTAAGGCTAGCACAGCCAGACTCGAACCCGGGTCCTCCGCGTGGGAGTCCAATACGCTAACCACTTAGCTATTCCCTTCCCTAATTTCTACGTTACGTTAATATTTTGACTATATTTTAGCATTTTCATTCAAAATTTAAAAATTTAACTCAAGGTTTGCAACACTGCTTTTTTACTTTCTCTTACTCCTAGTAAAAGAGGTAGTATTGTAATCGTGTCAAATTTTCGATATTGAGTTTTCACCGGAAATATCCATTTTGAGGTCCATTGAGTCCAAAAAAAAAGTGGTTTTAGTTAAATGATCTGTGTGTGTATGTAAGTGAACAGCATAGCTCATAAACGAAAAATTGTAGAAAGTTCAAACTTAATATTCCGTTAACGTATCACAATGGAATCTGACAATATGTTATCTGTCAAAATTCCTCTACCGGAAGTACCACTTTACTAGTTGTTTTTTTTTTTTCTTTTTTTGCGATCTTGTCAAAATGGCTTCAACGATTTTCTTTGAACTTCGTATATCAATTAGACATACAAAGAGCTACAACTTTTATTTAGAACATTTCTTCGGAAAAATTGATTTAAGGGTACTTTTTGGGGAGAGGGGGTTACGGTTTCCTCTAAAGTGCTATTTCAGTTATTAAACAATTCTATCATCTAAATAATTAATTAGAATTAATATGTTGTTTTTGAAATTCCCGAGTTTCAAAAAATTATTAAACCGGAAGTATATTTTTACTGAAGTTTTTTCTTTCTTTATTTTATGGTTTTCTCCATGAAAATACTGACGAATTTCATTAAATTTTGTATACTAACTATAAAGTTTGTCAATTACAATTTTGACTAACTGGAGTAAGAGAAAGTTGTGTGAGTGTTTCACACCAGATTTTTTTTTTTTACTTTAAAACTGTAGAAATTAAAAATCACCCTTTTTTTTTTTTGGTTCACTGATTTATAACGGAATAATTGTTCAAAATTTTTCAACTGTTTGTAGAAAAATACTATTTATGTCGGTTAAATTAGTATTTTATTAAATTGTTGAAAATGTAACTGAACTTATATTGCCTTAAACGTATAGTTATTTAAAATAAAAATCGTTAACAATTTTAAAATTTAGTTTAACTGTTCCATATAAATCCTAAATGGCCAGAAACATAAACGCACTTGTTACACCGTTTTCTTGAAATAACTATCTCTTACACAAATATTATGAACACTTATATTACGATATTAAATAAGGGGAAATAAAAGTTTTAAGGTGCTCTGAAAATATAAATTGTGCGTATACACTGTTAGGACATATGTTCCTCATTTTTCATTATTTATCAACCATCATTTTATTATCATTATAATAAATTTCTAGAGCTATTCGGATGCTGAATACGGTCTTATAGAATAGCAATATTCTGAACCATACCAAAAAGATCATTTATAATGGAATTGTGGAAAGTATATTGCTAAGCTTTCAGAGGTATTCGAAGCTTTCAGAGGTATTTAAATGGTGTACAGATAATCGTATGGAGTTAAATATCGATAAATGTTCAGTAATAACGTTCTCCAGGAAAAAGATTTGGGTGTCCTGCTGGACTTAGGTCTGACATTGAGGGAAGCATCCAGATTTCAAGGCTTTCTCTGGACGCATTGCAGGTTAATTGTTGATGTAAAGGCTCAACATTACTGTTGGTTTTGTACAACGCACTAGACCGTTCGAAGCTCGAATATGCGTTTATTATATAGTCTCCATATACTGCTGAGGGCATCAAGAGAATTGAAAGGCTTCAAAATAAGTTTGTCTACTTCCTGAGGAGAAATGAAAGGCTCTCATAAGAGATCTTTTTAGAATCATTGGAAGAAAGACGATGCCGGAAAGACCTCCTATTTATATTCAAACTGTTTAATAGGAGATATAGACTGTCCCGAATTATTAGCAAGCCTTCCTTTTTATGAGCCTCCCGTTAGATTGAGACAGACTCCGACATTTGCACTACCAATCTCAGCATCTAAACATTCAGCCAACAGAGATCTAATAACTCGTTGCTGCAGAAGCTGGAATAACTTAATTCCCTCTGAAAAGGATTTAATTTATATTAATAAAAGCTATATTAAAAATCTTTGCATCTCCTGGTGTTTGTGTGTAGTTTATTTATTTGTATTTATGTATAATCGTGTGGTAATTTTTTTTTTTATTCTCTTGTGAATATATACTTTTTTTCCTTGTATTTGACTGCAATTTTTATGGTCTAAATGACTGTTATTGCTGAACAGAATAAATAAATAAATATATGGAGCAGAAACATGGACCCTATCTGAAGCTTACGGGCGCAGTCTCCTTGCAACTGAGATGGATTTTTGGTAGAGATCTGCTAGAGTTTCGAAATGGGAAAGGAGAACGGATAAAGAAATAAGCGAAATGATACAAATAAGGCAAAATGTTCTGGAACGGATAGAGGAGAGAAGGTTATGCTGGTTTGGACAAGTATTTAGGATGGAAGGTGAAAAGGGTAGCAAAGCAGATGATGGATTGGGAAGTGAGAAAGAATGGGCGGCCGAGGAAAACTTGGTTAGTTCTCCTGAAGGAGTCTCTCAATGGAAATGGATTTCGTGCAGAGGATTCAATCAAAAGAGAGAGTTGGAGGTAAAACTGAAGGGGACATATTCGGTTGGGGAAAGCCTCAGTATTCAAGAAATTCCTTAAAAAAAAAAATAGGGAAGGGAATAGCTAAGTGGTTAGCATAATGGACTTCCACGCGGAGGAGTCGGGTTCGAGTACAGTTGTTACTCCCCTTAGATTTTTTTTTCTTCCTAGAAGCCTCTACAGCTCACTGGCCGGTGATGGACAGTGTTATCCGTAACGAGAGAACACTGTCCGGAGGCTGGCAGGGCACTGAGAAGGCTCCGGGCGCAAATGACCAATAGATGTTGACGCGCCTTAAATTAAAAAAATAAATAAATAAATAAAAATTTCTTCCATGCTTTGTATTAAAATGAATTTTAAAAACAAAACCACTCTGTCCTTCACACGCTTTAAAATTGAATAAATTTAAGCGTTATACTGAATTTAATTTTTGTTTATTTTCAATTTACGTATTTATTTTACTGTCAATAAAATTCATGCTTGTCTAAAATTGCAGGTTAACATTAATTTATACCGAATACAGTATAATAATTAAATTGAAGAATAATAATTAAATTTTACGAAAATATAAATATATAATTGTGTATGAACTTACCTCTCTGTATTGTGTTCCAATGGTAATTAGTTTGTAATTATATTGGTTTGTTTGTTATACAAAGCGGCCAGTTTACATTAAATTATTGTGTTTACATTTCCTACTTGTATTGTAACACTTGGTATTGTTATATACATTTCTGGGAAACATTTGCTTAATGATTATTATTTACGACTCTTTTGATAAATAATTTAATTTATGCAATAAATTATTTCCGTAATCTTATTTATTACTATCTGTAATAATATGATAATTAACAGTTCCCATATTCTAAAAATGAGAAGCATATTTTCTCCTTTATTTCACAGCAATTCACACAGTTCGTCAATATCTAGTTATAGATAGCTCAGATCTCCAACCATCCGATATTTACTTAATAATTGTGTCTTCTTTCTAAAGATGATCTCGAATGATCTCCCATTTTAAGCTCATCGGTCGATATGGTAGTCCAAATAGCCCATTCTCGGTCTGTTTCTTGGTTGAGGTTTTCTTTTCCATCAACTATTCTTCTGCTCCTCTTAAAAGTGGCCAAACCATTAGAGCTGCTGATTCTCCAACTTGATTGAATTTTTAAGCTGTTTCTCATTGATGATTACTACTTATGTGTCATTCTTTTTTTTGCGCTCGCAAACACACTTATATACTTGGTTTTTTTATTTTATACATATATATATATATAGGCTGTATATTATCTTCTTTAAGTAAAGTATTGTATTTTTGCAATAAAAAAACTATGAACCAGTTTACAGCCATTCAAAATCTTTTTTATTTAAATGTTAATATTTAACATTCTGTCTTTTCCTTACGTACGTTACGGCATTGTACTTGCCAGTATCAAAGGTTATTTTATAATTTAAAACGAACAGTACATTATCTGTAAAGAAGTTAAATAATAGTTACAATGAAAATAAAAGTGCCTATTGTGATATATCTAATATAATATAATACTGATATATTTGTCCACAAATTTCTGAAACTCAACTTGTATGCGTTTTATGATAGTTTAAAAACGATACAGATTGTTGAAAAAGTAAAATTGTGAGTTATATTTATGTAGATTATATTGCCTTATGTTGATGTGGTATAGTTTGCTCCAGAAATGGTAAAAGGTGTATTATTATATGTTATTTAATTTTTTTTTTTTAAATTTGGTCCACCATGTGGTTCTATTGGTTTTTCAAGTAACTGAACATGCTTCATTATTTTATGTTAGGCCTGTAAGTGCAGAAGTAGAAAATATTCATTAATAGGTACTTTTTATAATGATGTGTAAAATATTTATGTATTTATAATTTTTTTGATATTTTATTTTTATTTTTGTGGATCTGTATTGTTTTTAAACTACCATAAAACGCATACAAGGTGAGTTTCAGAAATTTGTGGACAAATATTCCTTTGGCTTATTGAAAGTGATAATAAATATATTTGGTACCCACTCTTAAATTTAATCTATATATTCATTTTTCTTATACTTTAATAATTTAATGTTCCATTTGCTTAATCAATTCAATTATATTATATACAGTCCACTCAATATTTTCACTCTTTAATTTTTGTTATTTTTTATTAAACAGACCCTACCAGAGGTATTTTACCTCAATATATATATATTTTTTTATTTGTCCTGTATTTATTGTACTAAATGATTAAAAAAAAAGAAAACAATAAATTAGACAAATATACGAGGTGTGTAAATTAAGTAAGGAGACTGATTTTCTAGTATGAAAACAAAAATTAGTTGGCTTCTCGACCAATTGATGGTAAAAAAACAAAACCAAAAAATAAATTTTGTAATTGTTGAACACTGATTTTCTAGTGTTCGATCTGGCAACACTGGATATGCGGCGCATGCGTGGTAGGGCAAGCAAACATCTGATACACGTCCAGTGCAAATTTGAAAATGCTAGAGTTGTTGCATTGTCCGTAGTGACTTTTTTTGTGAGCAAGGTTTTTTCAGTGCGTTTTAAAAATGAGTGACATCAATTACGAGCAACGTTGTGCTATCAGGTTTTGCTTCAGACTTGGGCACAGTGCAACGGAAACGTTTGAAAAACTGTGCCAGGCCAGACAATGTTTTGTCGAGAGCACAGGTTTTTAGGTGGTTTAAGTCGTTTGCAGAAGGAAGGGAATCAATTGAAAACGAGCCTCGCAGCGGAAGACCTTCATCTTCAAGAACCGACGTAAATGTTGGCAGAATCCGCGATCTCGTGCGTTCATATCTTCGTTTGACAGTCCGAATGATCGGCGAAGAGTTGAATTTGACTCACACAACCGTTCATCAAATTTTGACTAATGAATTGGGGATGAGAAAAATTTGTGCAAAAATGGTTCCGAAAAATCTTTCACAAGAGCAAAAAGACATCAGAAAGGAAAGGAGCCTTGACTTTTTGGGAGCAATTGAAAACGATCCCAATTTTTTGGAACGTGTTATTACAGGAGACGAGTCTTGGGTGTTTGAGTATGACCCAGAAACTAAGCGTCAGAGCATGCAGTGGCACACTTCAACCTCTCCAAGGCCAAAAAAAGCAAGAATGAGCAAGTCAAAAATCAAATGCATGCTGATTTGCTTTTTTGATAGCCAAGGAATCGTTCACAAAGAATTTGTGCCTCAATGCCAAATGGTAAACCAACATTTTTACCGATAAGTTCTTGAGAGACTTCGAAAAAGAGTCATGCGTGTGAGACCAAACATCAAAAACAAGTGGGTGTTGCATCACGACAATGCTCCGTGTCACACCGCGATTTCTATTAATGAGTATTTGGCCAGTAATAACATTCCTGTGGCTCCTCAGCCTCCTTATTCACCCGACTTGAGTCCATGTGACTTTTTTTTGTTCCCCAAATTGAAAAATCACCTCAAGGGACGTCATTTTGGAACATTGGAGAATATTCAAACAGCCGTAACCGACCAACTGAAGTCTATTCCAGTATCCGAGTTCCAGCACTGCTATGACGAATGGAAGAATCGTCTTCAGCGTTGTGTGGCTTCCCAAGGTAGTTACTTTGAAGGGGACAATGTTGAATTGTAATTTTATTTGAATAAAAAAAAAGATAAAAAATCAGTCTCATTACTTAATTTACACACCTCATATAATAAAGATATTAAGGAGACTATTAAGGCTTACCTTATTCAATCAGAAAAATAAGATCTTTGTATGAAAAGTAATCCGAATGGTTAAGCGTAGTAAAAGAAACTTATAGTGTTCGGTAGTTTATATTTTTACCTTTCTATTTCTTACGATAAAAAGTAAAGAAATGACCTAGTTACCCAATATATATTATCCGCTAGACAGCTAAATTGAGTAGAACTGTTGGATGAGTACAGGTTGAGAAAATTACACGTTAAACCTTGTAGGTCAGTTTGTAAAACTACAAAGTTAGGTCTTTCACTAAAAAAGATAGTACTCAGTGTTGCGTGTTTCTTCTGACCATAAATTTGTGTAAGATTAAGATTATAGAAATGTAGATTGGTAGTTAATATTAATTTTCATTTTTCCTCCCTGATATACTGAATATTTGTATTTTCGATGAAAAAAAGAGGAAAAAAACCGATGTGAAAGGACAAAACACTAAATAGGACATTCTCTTATAGCAGTTAATATAATTTTTTTATGACCCTTCGATGTATAAAGTTATATGCATTCTTGTTCTGTAGTCACTTGAATGTAGTTGCATTCTAAACCAAAAAGATAGAGCCAATAACATTTTACAAACTCAAACTTAACATTTGTAATTTAACGCCTCAATATTGCGCAGAACTTTCTAATATCAATGGTTTTGAATAATGTTTCAAACAAAAGTGATACATTTATAATATATATACAGGGTGACCAGAGTTACATGCTCCACCCACTTTTTTTTTAAACGGCGGGAAATTTCGAAAAAATAGAACACACTATTTAATCATTTTTTAGTTCCTAGTTTTATTTTCAGTGACTTGATCCATTTTTAAACCCCAATACCCGAGATACAGCATCCAAATTTTTTTTTCAAATGGACACATATCTTTTTTTTTGTGCAATATTTTATAGTACTTGAGCCTCTAAAAAAAAAATTTTAAATCGGTTAGGTTTTTCAAAAGTTATGGTAATTTAAAATATGAAAAACAAATTTCAGTTTAATGTCAAAATTACCTTATTTTTTTTTTAAAGAAGCTGTTCAAACTGGGCACCATCAACGGATAGGCAAGCCAAAGCTCTGGACTCCCACGCTCTGTTTGTAGCAGCACTTGTGGCAAAGTCAAGATCTAGGCAGGCTAGAGTTATTCGACGTTCCAGATCTTCGACTGAAGCCACGGGATTAAGGTTACTGTACACTTTATTTTTTAGATATCCCCACAAAAAATAGTCCATTGGGTTAAGTCCGGAGATCGAGGTGGCCATTGGATCGGACCATGAGTTCCTAACCACTTTTCATGGAAATTTCTGTCCAGGTAACGTCGAGCAACTCTCGCATTATGTGCCGGGCAACCATCTTGTTGAAAATACATATCTAGCCGACGTTTTAGAGGAACATCTTCAAGCAGAACTGGCAAAATGTCTCTTAAAAAAGTTAGATACCTTTCACCAGTTAAGTTCTCTCTGTAGAAGTTTGGGCCTATTAGTTGGTTTCCTAAAACTCCACACCAAACGTTTGTAGAAAAAACAACCTGATGGCGTGTGGCGAAGGTAACTTGTGGATTTTCTTCTGCCCATATTCTAAAGTTCCAACGATTAAGAAGGCCATTGTTGGTAAACTTTGATTCATCAGTCCATAAAATTGTGCATTTTTTGTGGGGATATCTAAAAAATAAAGTGTACAGTAACCTTAATCCCGTGGCTTCAGTCGAAGATATGGAACGTCGAATAACTCTAGCCTGCCTAGATGTTGACTTTGCCACCTAAGTGCTGCTACAAACAGAGCGTGGGAGTCCAGAGCTTTGGCTTGCCTATCCGTTGATGGTGCCCAGTTTGAACAGCTTCTTTAAAAAAAAATAAGGTAATTTTGACATTAAACTGAAATTTGTTTTTCATGTTTTAAATTACCATAACTTTTCAAAAACCTAACCGATTTAAATTTTTTATTTTTTTTTTAGGAGCTCAAGTACTATAAAAATATGCAAAAAAATATATAATGTTCCATTTGAAAAAAAAAGTTGGATGCTGTATCTCGGGATATTGGGGTATAAAAAAATGGATCAATCACTGAAAATAAACTAGACTAAAAATGATTAAATACGTGTTTTCTATTTTTTCGAAATTTCCCGCCGTTTAAAAAAAAAGTGGGTGGAGCATATAACTCTGGTCACCCTGTATATGTAACAGTTTATCGGTTTTCTTTCTTTTAAAAAAAAGTTATTATCTTTCCAAAAAAAAAAAAAAAAAAACACACACACCTCGAAAACCTATTCTATCACTGTCATATTTACGGTTAACCAATTTTCTAGAAATTTCATATTTTAGCAATGCGTCTATTGTATATAAACATTATATAGGTGATAGAACCATAGTTGAAGGTGAAAGCTTACATGAATGTGCTCCCAGAACTACTTTCTCCCAGAACTTATCAAAAAATTAAAATTTTTCCAATAATAGTGATAGGCATCCATATGTGTAGCTAATATTTGGAAGTTAACAGAAAATCGCGAAAAACTCTGAAAAAAAAAATCAGATAAGTCATACTTCCGGTTAATAGATTCCGGTTAATGATAAGTCATACTTCCGCCTTAGTGTCAGATGCGGTGTATATAAACGGAATAACAAGTTTTTGTGCTGCTTGAAAGTTTTCCTTTTTCGAGATATTTTTTTTCACACACACACACACACACACACACAAAAACCATTCGTTAAAAACATCGTAAGAGGAAGTATTGTAATCGTGTCAAATTTTCGCTATCGAGTTTTCACCCGGAAATATCCGTTTTGAAGTCCCCTGAGTCCAAAAAAAGTGGTTTTCAGCAAATGATCTGTGTGTGTGCCTGTGTGTGTGTGTGTGCGTGTGTATTTGAACAGCATAGCTTGGAAACGAAAAACAGTAGAAAATTGAAACTTGATATTCCGTTTAGGTATCGCCATGGTGTAATATTATGGTGTGATGATGTGTATTGGTAACTTGTGGCGTGAGCGTTTTAGTGAAAAGGGCTTGTAATTATGTTTGAGATAGAAGTAATAAGAATAATTAACCATTGTTTTATAAATACATATATTATTCTTTAAGCAAGTTTAAATACATTACTGTATCACAATTATAAATCAAAAGTATATCTAGAATAAAGGCAAATATCTATCACTGGCGATTTCTAAAGTAGTGTTCTGGCTTTCTGAAGTGTTCTGGCTTTGGAAGCAGAATACAGACTTCGTTGTTTGAAAGCAGAAGTGAGACTGTCTTAAGGAATTGCTCTCTAACAAAGCAGTTGGCCAAGTCGCATTGTATTAAATTTTGTGCCTTTGTTTCCCTACTAGCAATGACCCCAATTTACAGTACCTGACACTAAAATACACTCTTTTTGAAGGTATATTTACTATTTAATATATTTTACAAAACTATTTATTTTCATTGCTTTCTTCCACTACAATGGGATCTAACAGTACGTTTTCTGTCGTAAATTCCACCAACCGGAAGTACCATTTTATTAGGTTTTTTTTTTTTTTTTTACGTTTTTGCAATTTTCTTAAAAAAAAAAATGGCTCCGATGATTTTTTTCAAACTTGTTATATCAACTACACATACAAACAGCTAAAACATTTATTTGAAATATTTCTCTGGGAAAAATCATTTAAGGGCACTTTTTAGGGGAGAAGTGGGGTTATGTTTTTCTCTAAAGTATAATTGGATGATAGATTATACAACGCTATCATCCAAACAAACTTAATTAGAAATAAATACGTAGATGGCCAAAAAGTCAGAGTATCAAGAAAATTAGTAAACCAGAAAGTGTACTTTTACTGAACAGTTTTTTTTTCACTTTTCGACGAATTTAATTAAAATTTCCCGAACTGTATTTATACAGTTTCTTCCCACTCCAGTCCGAGAGAGTGCTTGGGTTCGTTTCTCTTCTCTTTACTCTCTTTGGTTGCTAAATCTTTCTTTGGCTGCTGTTATATAAGTTAAATTTTCTTGGTTTAAACTGTGTATTAATTATTATTAAGTGCTTTATTGTGTTATTGTATATGTGTTTTTCTTATTGAAGTTTAGAGTGTTTTATTTCCACGAATCCACTTAGAAACTAGTTACAGTAGCTAGTCCAGAGGGAAAAACGTTACAATACATTAGAAACATTGATGGAATACTAAATTTGAAGAAAAATTGATTAACCGGAAATACACCGGTAAATGTCTTAGAATTTTTTCGGAATTTTCTTGAAAACTGCTACAATGATTTAACTTTAAACTTAGAGTACTCACACTGCTTAGATATAATCTTATCACTTTTATTTGAATTTTTTTTTTCCAAAAAAACAAAAGTTGATATTTGAAAGTTGATATAGTTTAGCGCAATTTTTGGTGTTAAATTTCAAATATATGGGGAATGGTTCTATGTTATTGGCGCAATCTTCACTTCACTGCTAGCTTGGGTTCGTAGGTTCGTACTTGCCCCATCTCCCAGCACAATATATTAGAATAAATGAAAAAAAATCGAATTAATGAAAACTTGTCAATATGTAATATAATTGTGTTAACATAAGAGAATGTGAGTGTTTCACCTCAGAAATTTTTATTTTATAAACGCTCATTATTCACAAAACTAATTTTATACGAATTTTTAATCTTTAGAAAACATAAAAGAAAATTATAGAGTTATTAAAGATAAATAAATAAATATTTTTTCATAATAACACTACCACAAGAGAAAAGCTTTTTTTTATTTTTTTCTTTTTTCTTTTTTGAAGAAATGACGAAGACATTAAAGAGCGGTGTGGTGGTAGAACTGACTATTTTAGAAGAAAAGCGGTAAACAAGACAAGGAAGGCTAATTCCTTTACGTCAATATTTCACTAGCTCTGACATCAGAACGTCACCTAGTGACGTAAATTAACTCAGAGAAAGACTGGGTACAGTCACTAAGAAGAACAGCTTTACTACCACTAACGCCCTATACAATTATCTTTTCTAAAGTAGGTTTTTTACTACTGAAATAACTTCCAACTTCTGGATAATGTTTTTCCTACATTAAATTTGCAATTATTTTAGTAAAGATACTTTTTTAATAATTATTAAAAAAAAAAAAAATCTGGTGTGAAACATTCACACAACTTTCTCTTATTCCAGTTCTCAAAATTATAATTGACAAATTTTATACGTTGCGTACCAAATTTAATGAAATTCGTCGAAAACTGAAAAAAACTGTTCAGTAAAAGCGCACTTCCGGTTACTAATTTTCTTGAAACCGGAATTTTGGCCTCTATTTATTTCTAATTAATTTGTTTGGATGATAGAATTTATATAATCAACTATGATACCACTTTAGAGGAAGCTGTAACCACTCCCCTAAAAGTACCCTTAAATGAATTATCCCAGAGAAACGTTTTTAATAAAAGATATAGATCTTTGCATGATTAGTTTATATACGATGTTTCAAGAAAATCGTCGGAGCCATTTTTGAGAAAATCGCAAAATCAAAAAAGTGAAAAAAATCATTTAGTAAAGTGTTAAAACAAACGCACTTCCGGTTTTCCGATTTTTCTCAAACTCGGAATTTCAACAACATATTTAAATCTAATTAACATTATTAAGAAGGCAGAATTGTTTAATAAACTGAAGTAGCACTTTAAATGAAAACCTAACCCCATTCCTCCCCCAGAAGTGCCCTTAAATGAATTTTCCCGGAGAAATGTTTCAAATAAAAGTTGTAGCTCTTTGTATGTGTAGTTGATATATCTTATTTAAAGAAAATAATCGGAGCCATTTTTGAGAAAATCGCAAAAACGTTAAAAAAAACAACTAGTAAAGTGGTACTTTCGGTTGAGGAATTTGACAGATAACGCAACCATCAGATCCCATGTTGAGACCTAACTTAATTCAAGTTCAAACTTCTAACGATTTTCGTTTTGGAGCTATGCTTTCACATACACACTACACACACAGATACACACCATACACAGACCATTGCTAAAAACCCACTTTTTTTGACTCAGGGACCTCAAAACGGATATTTCCGTGAAAGCTCGATATCGAAAATTTGACACGCTTACAATACTTCCTCTTACTAGGGGAGTAAGAGAAGGTAAAAAGAGTATAACCGAAGCTAAATAACCAAAGATTACATATAATTTTTAAAATAATCTATTTTAAACGAAGCACAGCTTATATATTAGATAAATACTTTTAAAAGCTAGCTGTAATTTGAAAAAAAAGTATTTTATTTTTAATTCCCAATAAAAAAAAAAAAAAACCTTTTTGATATCTTGCAAAGATGGTATTTATATACACGAATAAGATTTTTTTTTCTAATTTATTTTTTTTTTTTTTTATTAACTTATCCATCATTCAGATGGAAGAAACAAGAAATGTAACGGAATAAGGGGGAACGGTTTAGAGATGAAAACTAAGTAAAATATCCTGCCAACAAGGACTAAAGCAATATTAATCAGTCAAATTGCGTGTAAAACCCGACCGAAAGTATAATCCTTCAAAACAGACGTGTCAGCTGTATATTTTCAAACGAAATTAAACTTTTAACGATTATGTAATATATATATATATATAAAAGTTAACTTTATCCTCTAGTAAACAAATATGGGATAAAAACTTTAGTAACTCGTACATACATACAAAAAGGATTAAAAAAAAAAAAAATTATCCTTATCTTTATTCTAGTTACTACAATTCTGAACACCGGGTGAACAGTTTCAATTGATTAACTGCCAAAACCACTCCGCCGTCAACCATTCCGCTACATTAAGTTAAAAAGTATAAAAAAAAAAAAAAAAAATCATTATAATTAAATTTTATGTAATACGTCATTGTTTTTCTTTTTTTCTACGTCGATTTAATCTAATGATAAAAAAGAATTTCTTTTTAATAAAGAAAATATAAATAAATTTAACCATTATTGCTTTCTCTTATTACTTTCTCTTACTCCTAGTAAGAGGAAGTATTGTAATCGTGTCAAATTTTCGATATCGAGTTTTCACCGGAAATATCCGTTTTGAGGTCCCCTGCGTACAAAAAAGTGGTTTTTAGCAAATGGTCTGTGTGTGTGGGTATGTATGTGAACAGCATAGCTCAAAAACGAAAAATCGTAGAAAGTTCAAACTTGATATTACGTTTAGGTATCACCATGGGATCTGACGGTGCGTTATGTGTCAATATTCCTCAACCGGAAGTACCACTTTACTAGTTGTTTTTTTACGTTTTTGCAATTTTCTCAAAAATGGCTCCGAAGATTTTCTTTAAACTTGCTATATCAACTACACATACAAAGAGCTACAACTTTTATTTGAAACATTTCTCCAGGAAAATTCATTTAAGGGCCTTCTGGGGGAGGGGTGGGGTTAGGTTTTCATCTTAACTGCTGTTTCAGTATATTAGACAATTCTGTCATCTAAATAATGTTAATTAGAATTAAATATGTTGTTGAAATTCCGAGTTTGAAAAAAAATAGATAACCGGAAGTGCGTTTTTACTGAAATATAATTTTCAGTTTTCTGGTATTTTCTCGAAAATGGCTCCAACGATTTTCTTAAAACCAGCGTTGTTAACTATACATATAAAGAGCTACAACTTTTATTTGAACCTTTTCCCCTGATAAATTCATTTAAGGGGACTTTTGGGGGAGGGGGGTTATGTTTTTCTTTAAAATGCTATCACAGTTGATTATACAATTCTGTCATCCAAATTGAAATAACTAGAAATTAATATATGACCCAAATTCCGTGTTTCAAGGAAATTACTAAACCGGACAGTTTTACTGGACAGTGTTTTCACTTTTCGACGAATTTCATTAAATTTGGTACACTAACTATAAAATTTGTCAATTATAATTTTGAGTACTGGAGTAAGAGAAAGTTGTGTGAGTGTTTCACACCAGAT
>JAAEAF010003622.1:0-18420 GCA_011037195.1 Triatoma infestans | reverse complement strand
GGTCTCTTTCAAGTTAATTCCTGTCGGAAATTGTTATTATTATTGTTTGGAACTTTGTATCATTGTTAGCGTCGGCACTTAAAAAAAAAAAAACAACGAGAGAAAAAGATTATTTTGAATATTCGGAAGCAATCATGTTACGAATTATGTACGCTTGAATATTCGATAGGAAATAATATTATAAGAAGATTGCTTGTAAGTTACTTTGTAAACGAATAAATACTGAACAACATTAGTGCGTGCGTGCGTTTGTTTTGTTTATTCTGTATGTACCATAGTATATATACACTTATTAAACTCACTCATCAAAAATAAAATTACAATATGAAATTAATAAAATAAATATAACCAAAGTGATTGCAACAATTTTTTCTAAATCAAGTCTTTTTATGAACTTAATAAACACACTTTGCACAATTCACTATTAGTAAACATATTGATTTTATTCGGCGGTCATTACAAACCTCTGGTAGTGATTTCCTGAATGAAAAAAGTATGCTCTCCTTTAAAATGTTGACATTCCAACAAGACGTGATCCCATGTTTGCCAAGTAACATAGTTAGTCATACTTATATGCTACATCAAGTAGTATGTTAAATCTATACAGGTATGCCTTTATTCTTCCGTGACCTGATAGAATTTAAGTTATTGCCTCTCCTCCTGTCACTCACTCTGTGGAAGAATTCTTTGGTTGATGATCGTTCTCTCATGCTGACCAATGTCTCTATACTCTCTCTTCACAAATTAACATCAACATTTGTGTTTTTGGAGATGACGTGAAGGACAGTGGATACTTAAATCTTCAGATGCTTCCTTAGTCAAAGTGTCCGCTCGTTCATTACCAACCTCTGCTATATGTGCCTCAACCTTACTAGGTCATAATGAAGTCGCTCCAGACGAAAAATCGAATCGCTCATTCTCTCTACAAGTGGCATATGATTGGTACTATTTACTACGGAATAAAAGGAGAAAATTGGCTATTAATTCTAATAATAATTATTGATCTTATAAATTTATTACCTTAGTAATTTTTGTGGGTAAGATGAGATGTATTATTTCTAATGTTAGTGTTAAATTGTAAGAGCCATTTCATACAATTAGCAATTGCCAGCAATTTGGCCCGATTATTCCAGCACTGCCTGGACTCTGCTGCCATTTCAACTCCACTCAAGTAGACGACAAAAATGGAACCTAGTGTGTGTGTGTGGGTGTTTTTATGCGTGTGTGTGTGTGAGAGAGCGTATTTAGAGAGAGAAAGAGACCAGTGTCAAAATGAGTTTGGTGATGTAAATGAAACAACACATTTTACTGCACTTAAACTCACAATTTTTTATTTGCATTAAAGTGACCTTGACTTGATAGAATATAAAGAAAAGTTCCTGAATTTTAGCTATTTAAAACTTTTGCAAGTTCCAGTGATCTTTTAGCTGGTTAACTAATTAGTAGAGAAATCTCTGGTTTGCTGTATGTTTCATAGTCTCTTTGAGAGCTGAGTTAAGTCATCTTATGAATACTTGACGTTTATTGTTCAACTTTTCGTCAGAGAAGCTTTGAAAACTTTTGTAGCTGTTGAAGCTCCCGAATTTAGCGTACATATTTAAAAATCCGACAAGTAAAGGTGCTTTGTACTGCAACTCATTCGTCATCTTTATTTTAAAGATGGTCATGACAGAAGTAGTTAGATGTGCAATAGAGCAATCCGTTGCGTACTGATCGGCAGGTGCCGTTAGATACTGCTGGGAAATCAGACAGTTTCTTTCAACTGACATCTCAGGGCTGTTTAAGCCTATCAAATAATGATGAAATTTATTTGGGTTTCCCAAATCATATGTCTTTCTTAAACAATGTTTGTGAGATACGCAGTTGCTGCGCTTATTAAAAGATAAATAATATTATTAAACTCCTTGTCTCAAAAACTGAAAGATAGCCGACTTTCTTGAGGCACAGTTCAATCATATTTATCCATCCTTAAAAGTATTATCCAGGATTCATCTTATTCAAAATAAAACTTGTCAATCATGGGTAATCAAGAGTAAAAACTGGAGAAGGGGATTTCCTAACTTAACGACGATGTGATGGATGCAAGAAACTTGAAATAATATTAAATTTTAAATAAATCTAAATTATCAAAATATGTTGCAAAGGACCAGCCAGGTATAAAGTCCTGTTACTCGTACGGTTCAAGAACAATTATGGCATTGTACTGTACTACCCCTTCTTCTCTCAGGGGAGGAATTGAAACAAAGAGAAGAGATATTTTAAGACAGACTCGTTCTAGCTACCAAAGTGAAAACATCAGAGCCAGTATCAAGTTTTAAGGGTTATTCCAATTAATTTATAAGCATATTGTTGTTAACTTAATTTCTCTTAGAGAATATATTGTTTTAAACTACCAGTGTGTTCTCAATTATTCTTGCATTCTATCTCAAGCAAACATACAAGCCCTTTTCGCTAAAACGCTACGCCACAAGCTACCTATACACACATCAAACATCACAATACATTACAACGAATATTAAGTAGATACGTACAACAATAAAATGAAATATTAATATCGAACTGAGAGATTTTTAAATTATATTCTTTCTGTGTTTCAAAATTATTGTTAAGAAAATTTAATGATTCAAAATTAAATTCAAAGTTTCGATTAGAAAAGAATAAATAAACATTCATATAAAATTAACGTTTATAAAACAAAACAACAATAATTTTATACATAATATATATAATTGACAATACATATCTATTAATAAATCTGGTGTGACATACTCACACCACTTTCTCTTAATCCAGTTTTCAAAATTGTGATTATCAAATTTAAAGTTAGTATACTAAATTTACTAAAATTCGTCGATGTTTTTATGAAAAACATTTACTAATTTTCTTGAAATTCCGAATTTTGGCAAACTATTTTATTATAATTAAAAAAGGGCAGACCTCGCATGAGATGGCTGGATCAGATGGGTATGGAAGCGGTAAAGGTTGGAGCGTCAAGGTGGTGGACAATGGCTGAGGATAGAGACGGATGGGGACGATTTCTTTTGGTGGCCAGGGCCCGGACTGGGCTGTAGCGCCGAGTTGTATGTATGTATGTATTTATTTATAATTAATTTTGTTTAGCTGGTAGAATTGTATAATCAACTATGATAGCACTTTAGAGAAAAACATAACACCACCACCTCCCTACACCCCAAAACCCCCTTAAACGACTTCAAATGGTAGAAATGTTTCAAATAGAAGTTGTAGCTCTTTATATTTGTACTTCACATTTCTAGTTTAAAAAACAAGTTCGAGTCGTTTTAGAAAAAATAGCAGAAAACCGAAAAATACTTCTCAGTAAAAACGCACTTCCGGTCATCCGATTTTTTTTTTCAAATCGGAATTTCAACAACATATTTAATTCTAATTAATATTATTTAGACGATAAAATTGTGTAATAAACAGAAATAGCACTTTAGATGAAAACCACCCCACTCCTCCCCCAAAAGTGCCCTTAAATGAATTTTCCCAGAGAAATGTTTCATGTAAAAGTTATAGCTCTTTGTATGTGTAGTTGATATACCTAATTTCAAGAAAATCGTTGGAGCTATTTGTGAGAAAATCGCAAAAACGTAAAAAAAAAAAAAAAAAAAGTAGTAAAGTGGTACTTCCGGTTAAGGAATTTTGACAGATACTGTCAGATCCCATGGTGATATCTAAACGTAATATCAAGTTTGAACTTTCTATAGATTTTTCGTTTTTGATCTAAGCTGTTCACATACATACACACACTCAGTCTGGACACTTCGGAGACCTCAAAACTGATATTTCCGGTGTAAACTAGATATCGAAAATTTGACACAATTACAATACTTCCTCTTAATAGGAGTAAGAGAAAGTAAACATTGTGTGACATAGCAAATGATCACGTTTGTAAACTATATCGTATACATAGAACATATTATTGTCCACTTTTTTATTTATGTGAACCGTTGCAATTATCATAAAAGAGGTTCCTCTTTTATCTATATAAAGAGGTTTCTATTAAAAATTATAGAAATAATTAGAGGACTCCTGGAATAGCCGTTGACAATAATTCATCATGGAATAAAGAAAGAAAAAGAAATAACTCCCGTGAAAGTAAGTCAGTCATTAATTGTAAAGTTAGCGCTGTATGCTATATTCCCATCGTTCACTTTATACCTTTCCTGACAATAGCTGTAGCTGTAGAAGTGAAGTGACTTTCAGCATAGAACGAGTGAGTAAGGGTGTATGTCCCCTTTGATTTATTGTTGTTTGGTGGTGCTTTGGGAAAAGTTTAGCTGTTTGCGGCAACTGACGCTCTTCTCTCGTGCTGTTATTTCCTTTTCTCTTTTCACCATTTACGTACGCCCTTGGTCTACTCCCCCCCTCTCCCCGCTGTGAACCCAATCTATAGGGGTTGGTGAAGTGGGTAATATTCTGGACTTAAATCTTCTCCTTCCCACTTACCTTCCATTACCTGCTAACTTGGTCATATTCTCATCCTCTCTGATGACTTGCATTGATGGATTGTACTCTCTTGTAGGTAGGACGTCTATTCCTTGATGTCAGAACTGTGTTGAGGTAGTTAGGGAAACGGTGAAACATTACCTCGATCAGTGTCCCCGTTTTACCAATACTAGGTTTCGCATATTTGGGAGGGTAACACTCTCAATGAAATGCGTGGGGAAGTTTAAGGGACTTTAAGGGTATCTTAAGATATTGTAGACCGGTAAACTGCAGGGGGCTTAGGGATGTTTTTTCTTCTTCTTCTTTGGGGGGGTTGAGCCATATTGACTGAGGTGCCATACCTTCGGCAACCATCATTAATAATAATAATAATAATAATAATCATAATCATAATAATAATTATTATTATATAAAAATATAATAATAATAATAATAATTGCATCAGGGCTGATAGATGCAATGCTTGCTGGTGATACGGGTTTTACCCCTCTGAATTTGAGTGCTGAGCTGACGAGGGTGGAAGTGGATAATGAGCCCCCACCTAGCGTGGGCGAGACCTGGCGGAGAAAGGCGTTACACGGACAATACCCGGCAGCACTAGATGGAGAATTGATTGATAAGGAGGCGTCCGTGGCCTGGTTGACGCGTGGGCTGCTGTTTCCGGAAACGGAAGGTGCCCTCATCGCGATACAGTACTAGGTTGTTCCAACCAGGTACTACAGGAACCGCATCATGAACGATAGCGGTGTCGCCGACGTCAGGTGCAGACTATGCCGGGCTGCGCCGGAGACAGTTCACCACCTGCTAGCGGCGTGCCCCTTGCTGGCACAAAGAGGCTATCTCCAAAGGCACAACAGTGTGGCCAGGATCCTACACAGAGAGTTGGCGCAGAAACTCGGTTTGATTCAAGATGCCCCCCCATACTACAAGTATGACCCCCTGCCAGTGCTGGAAGACGCGCGGTGTCTCCTGTACTGGGACAGAGAGGTACTGACGGACCATGCCGTCGCCAACACCCGGCCGGATGTGATCTGGCATAACAAAATAACAGGCAGGGTGTGGCTGATTGATGTATCTGTCCCAGATGACGCCAACATAGCCCGCGCGTATACCACGAAATTGGCTAAATACAGGCCTCTGGCGGCAGAAATATCTGCTGTATGGAGAGGAGTCTCAGGGGTGGAGATAGTCCCGTTGATTATTACAGCCACGGGACTTGTGCCGCGGTCGCTGGGGGGAGGGCCTCTGCATGATGGGAATCAGGAGGACCATCATATACGAGATGCAGCAGGCTGTGGTACTCCACACCTGCCGCATTGTAAGGGAAGTGCTAAGGGAAGACGCCAGAGACTAGCACGGACATATTTTTCTTTTTCTTTTGTCTCTTTATCATAGGACAATCGTCCGGTTCCAGTAAGAACCGTAATACCAAATACTGAAAACAGGTTCCTCCCTTGCCTGCGGGCCGCGAGGGATAAAAAAAAAAAAATAAATAAAATAATAATAATAATAATAGTAACTCGACTATAAAAGTATTTTAAACTCTTGTTAAATAAGTAACTATTATTTAAAGATTAGACTCTAGTTTCCAATTAAATATATATATATATAAGTACTTTATTTTTTTTAAAAGAATAATACAGTAGATGCTAAAATACATTAGTACAAAAGCATGGCAAAGAGCCGTCTGCTAGTTCCAATTAAATAAATCGTATAGAAATAAACAATTTCTATTTTGGAAATCTATTTGGTGAAGATCTAATTAATTTCCCTCTTACTCCAGCAGAGAGTATAAGGAATCCGTGGCATATTTGCAATCTTTGGAGTCCATTTTGAAAAAAAAAAATAAAAAAATAAAGGGAAAAATAAAAAAAATCAGTGAATTTATTTAGAAGCGAATATTATTTAAAATCCATTAAATACTATAAACAAACAAAAAAAATTAACTAAATGTACTTTCGGATGAGATTATTTGATTGAAATTTATTGTAATGATTATAGCAAAGAAAATCAAATATTTCAAAGGATCCTACTTATTATAATATTAGTAAAAAACAAATCTAGCAGTTTTGATATTCTATGAGATGATTGAAACACGATTATCTGAGCTAACACTTACCAACTTGGAATATAATGCGATGAATATCAAACTTAATATCGCACGTATATCATCAATTCACATGAACAGAATTCATACGTGATAGTTGTTGAAACCAGCTAATAACTATACACAACTAATATAATATCTGGTCGATAAGCCAAGTGAGCACACTTCTTGCAGCCCTATCATTATATCAGATATTATAATAAAGTAAAGCTATTCTAAGTTATATCTCATATATTGTTACTATTTTATTATTGTAAATATTCTACATTCATCATTTCCGTTTTAATGTCGGTGAAGAAACGTTTTAGTTTAAAGACAAATTGAGAAGTTGTCAATCAATCAGTCAACATTTGTATTTAGTTAATAGTTTTTGATAAGTGATTTGCTTATTTAGCAGGGTGATAGTGGTTGGTAATTGGTGAATTGATGAACATACTATTGATATAATTATTCACAATTTATATTTTACGATTTATTAAGTAAGGAGAGAAGAGTATAAGGAATGTAGAGTGACCGAGCGAAGAATGATGATATTAGCGTGATGAATGTAGAAATGTAGCGTTGGCTAATGTGAGCTACCCGAAGAGTTATATGACTGCTAGTTAGTACTCTTTCTTGTTGTTACGGTAGCCTAGATTGATGAACATTTCAAGATTGATCTTGAGACTTGTAAACTTGTCAAAGTTCATCTAGTGACTAATTTAAGATCTCAGATTTTCTGCTTTTAATCCCAATTTCTCCTACTTCTTGGTGGAAGCTTGAGACCAGCTTCTACAACTGGAGTTTGGCTATCAAAATGAAGCTCATTCGGCAGTAAAATTGCAACATTTATTTTATAAATTTGTCACATATCTTGTAAGGTACGAGATTAGCTCAGTCTAGCACACTGGACTAGCAACATGGGTTCGTGTCCTTACTGTACTGTCCTTAGGATTTTCTCGTCCTAGAAGTATCTATAGGCTCCGGTGGAAAAAAGATTCCAAACTTTGTGGAAGCTGTATGAGCCCAGAAGAACTTTGGATAGTGTGGATAAATGGGCGGACGAGTAAACTTCTTAGACTGCTTGACCGATTTTTCTGAACTCACATATGATAAAAGACTTTCTCTTTAACACAATCATAAAACCCACATGGACTTTGAACAGTTCAACCAAGCACTCCAATTCCTATGGTATTAAATCATTCCAATTCAAACTCCGGAAAATTCCCAGTATTCCTTACCATCTTTCTAATCTAACCTACACACTGACCTTAAAATTCCTTTTGTCCACCAACTGTTAAACAAGATACCATGATTGCTATCTGCTTATCCTAACCTTCTTCTCCGAAGACTGTCCTCTCTCGCGAACTCTTATAATCCTCCCAGGAGATTAGAACCCAGCTGGCATTCACAATATTTAAGGCTCCACTCCCCTGAAATTTACGATTACAAGTGAGTACCTCCATTGGGAGGAATCTCCCATTATTTCCCAGGGCCAAGTCAATCACTCTTGTATTCATCAAATTCGCATGTGACACCATGTATTGTTGTGAATATCAATAAATAAATAAATAAATAATTAAAACAAAAAAGAACATTTAATCGTTACAACTAAAATTTACACTTAAACTTCCTGATGTAAAATAGAAAATAGATGATATTTTTATTCAGAAACATAGAATATTTAACTAACAAACCGATGTAAAAAAAGTTCTAATTTTGATACAATTTGATGCGGTCCTCATTTTTTTACTTTTCTTTTAGATTAATAAGAACTTAATAAAAACTCTATTAAGATTCCATAGTGAAACTTGAAATATAAGACATCAACTGAATGTTTAAAGAGGTGGCTGGGGTGCACCACACAACCATACCTTGATGTTTTATAATAATTATTCATTTATGCCGTGTCGTGGTGAGAAGAAAAGGTGGTTTTCCAGAGTGCTTTATTAATACCTAGCCAGGAAGTTCTGCGGCCTCAATTAAGAAGTCGTCTTAGAGGTGGGGGGGAGAATATGTTGGTGTAGGGTTAAGACAGGATTGTGATGCTTCAGTGTAGAAAGCGGGTAGAATTTCCTTTTAAAAGGAAAAAGAAAGCAATGGTAGTGGTAGAAAATTGTACTGAGAGGTTTCCCGGGCCTACTACTATTGCGTCTTCTTCTCTTCCTTTTTACATCGACATTGTAAGGGGTGGTAGACTGTCCCTTATCCCCTATTCTTATTAGGGATGCAACACTCGTAACACTCGCAAGACGAAAACTCTCGAATTCCCAATCCACTGTTCACTGTGTTGTTGGAGTGGGCTAAGGCTGTATACCCAACTAGAACTGCCGCCAGTTTCTAGAGCTTCCTCCCATGGAAGAAGAAGAAGAAGTAGAAGAAGACCTTTTTTCACCCTCCTCACATCTATACCAACTTCCGCATTAAATTGCAATGTCCTTCTTCTACTTCATGAGAAATAGCGCTCAATGTTCCCGCGCCCTTTCTACAATGTCTTACTCTTGAATTTAATTTAACGAAATGTGTTTCCCTTCTTAATTTCACTGCACTGTTATTTATTGCCAAGGCTTTCATTTTCTTTTTTTATTTTTATCTTATTTTTTTTATTCCTTCAATTTTAATTGAAAACCCAATAAACATCATCAGAGTTCATTTTTTCCTAAATTAAGAGGCCTACCTTCGATCTTTCTAAATCAACAGGCTATCTACTTACTTAGTAATATTAAAGTTTCTTTTTTTTTTATATCTGACGTTGAAAATTTTTTAAGAAAATAAATTTATGTTTATCCAGATAAGAAGAATAATCAGGATAGATTTGTGCTGGAATTTTAGTGACTCATCAAAAATGTAAAGTAATTATCTTTTCTTTCTAGAAGACTTAAATTTAGCACATTAATTATCCTGGGGTCAGAAGCGAGTAGTCCTATCCAATAAGGTATTTCAAACTGTGGAATGTGACTCGTGGGAGTCGAGAAGTAATTTGAAATAAACAATCTGCTGTGAAAGAATCACACGACTCTCTCTTAATCCAATTAATTACGATTTCATTAAAAAACGAAAATTCTTTAAAATTGCAAAGCTTAAGCGATTGGTCTTAGAAAAAGGTGGTAAGGATTATACATATACCAGGGTGTCCCAAGGTATATGGATAACGACTTTTTCTCAGAAACTAAGATAGCTAGAAAGAAACTAAAAAATGCGTGTCCCCGTAGTTTTTTGTTAGAAAACTAAATTTAATTTGCAAATTTGTTTTGGTGCGAGATACAGGCACCAACTTCATTTTTACTTTCTCTTACTCCTAGTAAGAGGAAGTATTGTAATCGTGTCAAATTTTCGATATCGAGTTTCACCGGAAGTATCCGTTTTGAGGTCTCCTGAGTCCAAAAAAGTGGTTTTTAACAAATGGTCTGTGTGTCTGTGTGTGTGTATGTATTTGAACAGCATAGCTCAAAAACGAAAAATCGTAGAAAGTTCAAACTTGATATTACGTTTAGGTATCACCATGGGATCTGACGGTGCGTTATGTGTCAATATTCCTCAACCGGAAGTACCACTTTACTAGTTGTTTTTTTTACGTTTTGCAATTTTCTCAAAAATGGCTCCGAAGATTTTCTTTAAACTTGGTATATCAACTACACATACAAAGAGCTACAAATTTTATTTGAAACATTTCTCCAGGAAAATTCATTTAAGCACTTATGGGGGAGGGGTGGGGTTAGGTTTTCATCTTAACTGCTGTTTCAGATATTAGACAATCTGTCATGTCCCCTAAATAATGTTAATTATAATTAAATTGGTGTTGAAATTCGGTTTAAAAATAGATAACGGAAATGTGTTTTTACTGAATAATCTATAATTTCAGTTTTTCTGGTATTTTCTCGAAATGGCTCCAACGATTTTTCCTTTAAACCACGTTGTTAACTAGACATAAAGAGCTACAACTTTTATTTGAAACTTTTCCCCTAATAAATTCATTTAAGGGGACTTTTGGCGGAGGGGGGTTATGTTTTTTCTTTAAAATGCTATCACAGTTGATTATACAATTCTGTCATCCAAATTGAAATAACTAGAAATTAATATATGACCCAAATTCCGAGTTTCAAGGAAATTAGTAAAACCGGACAGTTTTACTGGACAGTGTTTTCACTTTTCGACGAATTTCATTAAATTTGGTACACTAACTATAAACTTTGTCAATTATAATTTTGAGTACTGAAGTAAGAGAAAGGTTGTGTGAGTGTTTCACACCAAGATTTTTCAAATGGGAGGTGTAGTTTTTATTTAAAATAGATTTCCTCTATTTTTTTGTAAAAAAATTTACGTTGAACGGTTTTTTTCTTTGAGCGATATTTTCCAACTTCTGAATGAAAACATTATTCCCTATAAGAAATTTTCAAAATGATATTAGAACGGTGTTTGATTGAATTAAAAGAAAATACTATTTTATTCTAAATTTTACTCTGCCATTAATTACGATCTTGCTCGAACTGCCTGGCCTCCATCATTAGAGCTGCATACACATGTTTTTCCTGCAACATTGTACCTTTACGGCAAGAATACATCTCTATGGGGGCAGGCAGTTCGGGGGGGGAGCAAGATCTGTAGTTAATGAGGAGTAAAATTTATAAAAAAAATAGTACTTTTCTTCTTATTCAATCAAAAAACCATTATAATATCATTTTGAAATTTCTTATAGGAATCATGTTTTCATTCATAACTTGTAAAATATCGCTCACAGAAAAAAACTGTTCAAGTAAATTTTTCTTAAAAATATAGAGAAATCTATTTCTTAAATAAAAACCACACCTCCCCATTTGAAAAAAATGAAGTTGGACCCCTGTATCTCGCTTCTCGAAGCACCAAAAAAATATTTGCAAATTAAATTTGGATTTCTAACAAAAAACTACGGGGACACGTATTATTTTTTAGTTTTTTTTCTAGCTATCTTAGTTTCCGAGAAAAAGTAGTTATCCATATACCTTAGGACAGACACCCTGTATACCTGAATGTCCACTCTGGGCCCCTCTGACACAAGACCATACAGTAACGTCAGTTTAAATTTAAACGTAACTGAGAGGCCCCAAATATCAATTTTATTATTTTTTTTTTTTCAATGTTTTAAATATAAATGATACGTTTTTATCTGGCCAGAAATCGTTGTAGCCGTTTTCGAGGAAATTACAAACAAAGCAAAAAATCAACACTTTTATACAATTGTTACTTTGGTTAACTGATTTATGTTCAAATTTGGAATTCTGCCAATGCTTCTAATTTACATTAATATTATATAGGCGGTATAACAATACATTGTATTGACACGGTACTTTAGCGATGAGCTTAACTTGCTGTTCCATTGGAACCCCCAAAAAATCAATTTTCCCGTGAAAATGTGCCAATAAACGCTTATTTAAGTTTAAAAACATTAGAAAAAACTCTGGTGTGAAACACTCACACGACTTTAACTATTTCCAAAAACGTACTTCACACTTACAATTCTGATTAATGTTGAAAACAGTCGGCATTTTTATGGAGCAAATCCCCCCCCCCCCTCCAAAACTGGAAAACCTATTCAGTAAAGTCGCACTTCCGGTCAACCGATTTTCTTCAAACTGGGAATTTTGGCAACTTATATAATTCGAATTAATATTATTTAGTTGATAGAATTGTATAGTACATTGTAGAACTAAAATAGCACTTTAGATAAAATCTACCCTCCACCAAAAAATGCCATTTAAAGGAATTTTCCCGGAGAAATATTTCAAATAAAAGTTATAGCTCTTTGTATGTGTAGTTAATATATGATGTTTAAGGAAAATCGTTGGAACCGTATTAGAGAAAATAGCAGAAAACTGAAAACTAATTTTCAGTAAAAACGTACTTCCGGTCATCTGATTTTTTTTTTTTTCCAAACTCGGGATTTCGCAAACATATTTAATTGTAAATTAATATTATTTAGATGATAGAATTGTGTAAGTTTGCTGAAATAGGACTGTACGAAATTCCACCTCTCTTCCAAAAGTTTTATTCCTTCATCCAAAATCGTCTCCTGAAACTCTTTTCCACTCTAGACTGTCATCTTAATCCACTCTGCCGCGAAATAGCCTCCTACATTTCCCTCCATACATTACAGGCATAAAAGATTGAAACACATCCTCTCATAATATTTTTCCTAAAGCTGCAGGTATTTTTCCCCTTTTTCCCTGCATATTGTACCTCGCCTTATCCCAAAAATCACTATACAAACAATGCAGGAAGGTTATAATGTTAAATGTACATTGAAACTTCTATTTATTATTATTTGTAAATATATTTGTAAATTTGTAATAAAGCTTTTATCTATCTATCTATCCCCCAAAAGTGTCCTTAAATGAATTTTCCCGGAGAAATGTTTTAAATAAAAGTTGTAGCTCATGTGTAGTTGATATGAAAATGTTTTAAGAAAAATCGATGGATTAGAGATATCTTCCGTGATAGCCTGCTTGTTTTTGTGGTCATCGACCGGTTTTCGCAAGTTCGCCCATCATCAGGATACTTTTTGTCGAACATTGTGAAACATAAGTCCTGAACCGAGTCGTATGCACCACAAAATACGAACCAGGCGAGATCACCAGAGGAACATATCACTGATGTTTTCACAGCTATGCGGTCGAATGAAAAACTAACTACAACAATCGAAAAGACGAGGATTAGTTTTCGAGAAAAATCACACAAAAACGGAAACTAGAATAAAAAAACATCAGTAAAGTGACATTTCGATTTGTTTGATATCTTGCCGGAAAATCTTCATGTCTGCATGCGAGTGTGGGTAGCCGCCACAAAGTACCTAAAGCTGCGATATAACCAAGTTGGAGCTCTTCCTGACAATTTTGCATTTTGATTGGACATATCTTTTCACATACACCCATACATAAAGATTATGCTCTAAAAACCACTTCCTGTGGACTAGAGGGAGACGTCAATACTTGTGTATTTCCGGTGAAAATCACGCACGATCGCAATACTTCCTCTTACTTATTATTTAGTAAGAGAAAGTAAAATGCAGATGTAATGACACATGAAAGTCATAGCAATGTCAAAGTGGTTCCAGCCAGCTGCTATCTTCACAAAGGATGGCAGGAATAAAAGATAATTTATAATAGTGGCCTAGCAGGCCGCTGTCTTCAAGACAAGGCCGCGGCCAAACAAACAAAGCTCCTTTTCAATACAAGGGTCAATACTTCATATCAAAGCAAGCACCGATAAAGCTGGCCACTGACCTAAATCACTGGTCACCGAACTAACCAAGGTCGCACACTAGGACAGATGTCTTGGTGTGAGTGTTGCTAACACTAATATAAACTTCGCCCCATTGGAAGAGGAGATTGATATACACGAGTACGTCAGTAGATTATCATTATATACCAGTACGTCATTAGATTATACGAGTACATCGTTATACGAGCAGCAGTTCCGCGTCCCTATACAGGTTTTACTTATACTTATTTCATAGTCGTGCATCTTAGTTTATTTATTTTAATCATTTTTAAATTATTAGTTGTTTATCTCTTATTTATTTCTAAGTATTTCATGTTAATAGTTACCATTTCTCACATTTAAATTACTGTAAAAATATAGGCTATTTTTATAAAATTCAGTGTTAGTAATTCGAGCACTAACTTCCAAAAATATCTAAACTAACTTCCGCCCTCTTCAAGACATCTACTACGTACCATAGGAATCACAATAAACGATTCCACTACATATAGATTACATTACTTAAATATTGCTTATTTAAATATATCTTCAAAATATATATACTAAAACATATATAGTCTTTTTTTGAAACACAAATTGTTTATATTTCTTTTTTTTAGTTATTTATAAAGAAATATAAATTTTGTTATATATCAGGATGTTTTATTTTTCCGAAGACAAAAGCAACAACAGATGGTGTAAGAAAAAAGAAAAAAAAACTAAGAAAAACAATGTCTATAAGGAACAAAGCAGATAATATTAGGTAAACAAAGTTGATTAAAGGAAATTGAACAAAAGAGAAAAAAAATACACACAAACAGTGAGAAAAAAAAAGAAAATAATAAAACTAAAAACTAACTTACACATCTTTTGGTGTTATTTCGTTGTTATTAACAAGTAAACAATATTATCACAGGAAACTAACAGAGATATAAAAAAAAAAAACAAATGAATTTTATAAAAGTCCCGGATATATAGTTAGTGACTAGAGGTGGCAAAGAGGAGAAATACTCATACCAGATTGGCAAAACACAAATACAGGATCGGCTAAATTAATGCTATGCACGTATTTTGGAGAAGTTCCATCCCATACATTGTACAGAGTTTGGAACAGTTGGTACTACGTTTCTAATGAGACTACAACACTTTAATCAGTTGTATTGATGAACAAAACTTGTTCAATAAATTATTATCATTTCTGTAAATTATATTGTTGAAATGTTGATACCCACAAAAAAAAAAAAGGGATTATCATAAATGTTTTCGTGAAAAAAAAAACATTCATAATATTAATTACACTGATTTTCTTATAAATTTGATAAATGTATATAATTAGTCAACTTTTTTGGGGCGGGTGTTGGTGTAGTGGTTATGAGCATGGACTTGTAAGTGGGAGGACCCCAGTTCGAGTCCCGCGTATAACTCCTAAATTTTATATTGGTATGAAAAATGTTAACAGTAAAGTAGGTGCTTCCACCCCCGTCCACAACACCTAATTTGATAGTTGGACGTTAAGCTCGTCTGAAAAAATAGGCATTTCTTTACTTTACTTTAGTCAACTCTTTCTAATATATGTTGATGCGCCTTAAATTGAAAAAAAAAAAAATTAGTTAATTTGAGGTTATCAGATTTATATGTACAGGATTCTAAAGTACAGGTTATATTTGAAGCACAATTAAAGGGCAATCACTAGCTCTCTATAGTAATTTCAATTATTAGATTATTGTTAAACTAAATTTACGTATCTAATAATTTATAACACTCGAAATGCTATAAAATAAATCTTTGAAATAACTTGAATTTTGCAATTTGGATCTTAAAAGACCGAAGGATTATTTGGGAGGACTAAGCCTTTCTTTCGAACAGGAAAAGTCTTGGAGTTTTTTAATATTTAGATTTTGTTGTTTTGAAGTTTTGGGGTTTCCCCAATTTGAGGTTTTCCTTACCAAACAAGTTTTCATACTTTTCTATTTGGTCTCTCCATAATTCTCTATGTTTAACGTCCTGTTTCCCCGAGCCGCATTCCGCCATGTCCTCATCCACCGTCTTTATCCAGGAAATTGGATCGGCCTCATCTTTGACTTCTTTACGATTGCCACTTAAAAATCTTTTTTAGTAATCGATCTTCACTCATTCTAAATATGGGGCCAGCTCATTTTAATCGTCTCAGTGCGATACATTAATCCAAAACAGTTTTCTTGACAACCATTCTTTCACTGATTACTTCATTTTTCACTTTATCTCGTCCTGACTTCTTTGCCGTGATCCGTACATTTCCATGGGTGGAAGTACTCCTTTTTTTCACTGGAACTAAGTGCCTACGTTTCGCATCCATTTAGGAACTTCTTGAGGCGTAAAGCAGCGTGCTGGAGTTGGAACACGGAACGTACGCAGTCCAGCAGCACTATTTTTAGATTTTTCTCACCCTAGGAACCTCTAAAAAGCTCACAGTTCCGTGTTGGGCAATGTTGCCAATAATGGGTAAACACTGCCCGTAGGCCGGTAATACACTGAGAAGGCTCCAAACTTTTAGGTAACTAAATGGACCCCTCAAAGGGGTTTTGGATAGCAAAAAAAAAAAAGTAGGATTTCTTGCAGAGTAGAATTAATGACATAAAATGGGGCATCATATTTCAAAAATGATTTGAAAAATTTTTGATAAAAAAAACAAGGCGTTTGGTTGAACGTTTCAGGTCAGATCCCTAAGTCTAATCGATTTGAGTATATTACTGTATATCAGACGCTTATGTTCCAGCGATAGTTCTGATTGCCTACCTATAAAAACATATAATGGATGTGTTAGGTGGAGAGAATTTAGGTCTGGTTGATGATGATATAAGAAGAAGACTTGGTTAACACTGGTTATACTAATATATTAATTAAGTGATACAGACTGCCTGGACTTTACAATAGAGAGATGTTTTAAGGTAGTATGGTATGAAAATGACACGTAGTAATTGAATGTATTGAACTGAATTCATCTGTGTTTTTATGGATTGTGTCCGTCGCTATATTTATACAGTTTCTCCCACTCCGGTCCGAGAGAGTGGTTTTTGGGTTTTGCTCTTTACTCTCTTTGGTTGCTGAGCTTCTCTTTGGTTGCTGTTACAAACATAAGCATCTAAGAAGTCACAATAATACACATCTTTTAGTTTGCAGTTCTTTATGATGCCTCTCTCTCTATCCGAATCTGTTTCTGTTGAGCAGGAGATTGTTTTTTATTATTATGATTACTACTTTTTTTTTGTACTATTTAATTTTCTGTATAACGACTCTAGTAATTGATTAAGATTTCATGATTTCTTTATCAGTGAGGTCCTCATCTTGTTTGAGCATTGGTAATGAGTGTGTGGCTTAAAAAAAAAAGATATTGAGATGAAGACATTGTTCAGGTAAAACTTTTTTTTGCTCTTTACACCTGAAGATTGCTGTCTCATGGGTTGTTAAGTCACAAAAATTTAATTATTAGATTATTATTAAACTAAATTTGGATATTTAATGAGTATAATTAATATGACTCATACTCAGGGGACCTCAAAATAGAATTTGCGGGGGAAAACTCAATGTCGAAAATTAACTATGATCGCAATACTTTCTTTTACTAGAATGTAAGAGAAAGTAACAATATTATAAGTTTAAAGAAAATTTATTAATAATTATAATTTATGTAAATTGCAGTTAAGTGTTTTTCACCAGATATTTTTTTTTTTTTTTTTTTAATTAAATAAAACTTAGAACTAAGGCATTGAATAATAAAAGAGTAAAAGTTACGCTACAACCAATATGGTAAAACCTGCGTCAGACTAGATAAAACAAAAAACGGTTGTAATATTTTCTACATGACAAACGTATTTACCTAAAATCTGATCGGTATGAGCAGGAAAACAGAGGTACATTTTTTTTATTTTCTGTAAAAAGTTACTAACCAGAAAAACAAAATCATTGATACGATACAACAATAGATAGATACTTCACTGGCAAGATATTTTCAACTATATAAAACTGATCAAACGTAAAGATAACACGCATAGATTTCTACATGAAGAGAGAGACTATATAGAGTACTGACTGTCATTACTTCGCTTGTTATCAAATAAAACCAGCTTATACCACAGTCGTATGTATTTACTTATTGACTATTTTATTTCATTGTATTGTGTGTCGACAACTATAATATTTTTTGAACCTTAAGCATGCAACATTATAGGCACGAAACTCTTCTTTTTTTTACTATCTATAAGAATAGAGAAATAATTCCGATAAATAATTACAGAAATAAGACTGCAATCTTGACTTAGATTTTTTTTTTACCGTTTCCAATTGTATTGATGCTGGAATATACAGAAATGTCACTATAATGGATGTGTTGGATGGAGAGAATTGGTTTTGTTTGATGAGTTAAGAATAAGACTTGGTTAACACTGGTTAACTGATATATTAATAATGAGACACAGACTGCCTGGACTTTACAATGGATGAATGTTTAAGGTTGAGTGGTAAGAGAATGACACGTAGCGATTGGATGTATTGAACTAATTTTCCTTGTGTTTAACTCTCCCTTATGGACTGTCCGTCGCTATATTTATACAGCTTATCCCACTCCAGTTCGAGAGAGTGGTTGAGATTCTCTT